>CM056170.1:6200585-6277447 GCA_029691765.1 Entomobrya proxima
AATCATCAATATTAGGGCAAAATCTTTGTGACTGACGAATTTCCCTTGTCTTTCCCTGCGTTGTTTTGAACATGAATGGGTATATGTATGTGTTTTGCTGTTGCCGTTTCGTTTTCCAATGTAAAACTAAGATAGAAAAATCATGCGTGGTATACAATAAAGAATGAAAACGCCCAATTTTTCTATCTTGTTAGAGGTGTACCTTCGTTGTTCCTTGGTAACGCCTTAATTTTTTGACATACATGTAGAACTTGAAACATACATCTATCATGTAATCATGTATACGAAACAATCAAAATGCAGCTTTCAGGAAAAATAAACCATTGGCAAATGGAGTAAGTAGGAATCGGGACCTCCGGGGACCTGGGGGCCTTCGGCCCCGTGGATATTTTGGGCCTTCGGCCCCACAGATAAACGGATTTTTAAAATGGACCTAAAATCATGTGCCGCATGATATAGGTCCTATGTAAGAATCTTTGACCGTTGGTGACCTCTGACCTTTGGAGTTGACCTATTGACCTGAAATTCAATAGGGTTTTGTCCGACCTCCACTAAAGTCTGTATATCAAGTTTGGTGGAAATCGGATTAGCCATTTCGGAGAAAAACGCGTTCGGACGGACGTACGGCCGGAATAGGAAATTAGGAGGAATCTGTCGATTCCTAATAAGAGTGTTGTTACTTTTTACAGTATGGAGTTTCATTTTGGGGATTTTTACTACCTCGCAAATCTTTTTTTAAGTTTGTACATAAGACCATTAGGCTATTACAAGTTTAATACGCATTCTTAAGCGTTCAAGTGAAAGTTCAATGTTTTGTACTTTTCACTTTCACTTACGAATTACTTCGAGCCTTTATGTGGAACATTAAACTTGACGCCAAGTCGTATGTTCAAAACTAAAAAAGTTGCTGCTTTGAAACACGATGAAGCGAAAGATTTAAGTTGCTAACTTTAACAAAACAGCCAGCTTCACATTTTCAATTATGTAGGATCACGACTACTAGGCGTGGACATGATAGTTTTGTAATAGTAATATCAGTATGAATTCTTTGAATCAATGATGAAACCACCTGTGGCTTACAAAGCTACAGCTATATAATAGTTTGCAATAACAGAGAAACGACATGCATCCTATGGTGATCAAAGGAAAGCTTTTACTTCCTTCATTCTCCAACTGCCACAAACAATGACTTTTCTTTCTTCTCTGCTCTCAGATCTCAGAACTATTATGATATGAGTTTTTTTCTTTTGTTCAAGCTTAATTTCCAATACTAGTAATAATAATGTTCATGCACATACACGTGTCCTTCTCTGCTGGTAAAATGGTAAAAGTCAGTTGATTTTTTATCATTTCTTTATTTTAAGAACAATGACGTCATTGCACTTAGTCGTCATTTCAATTTTATACAAAAAAGTGTTCAAATAATCTCTTCAGCGATTATTCAAACATAACTGTACATGTATAAACCTTTATTTAACGTAACCATTTTGGAATACACGTGGAAATCATTAGTCAACTACAACTTCATTAAGTGAGCTTTATATAATGAATGCTAGTGTACGTAATACAGATGCATGCAGTAAAACATTGCATACGCGTATATCTAATGTTGGCAAAATGGAATGAGTCCAGAACATTAAGTATGACATCATAGAAATAGTAACGTGAACTGTTGCCAAAACCAATGACGCAATTGTAGCAAAAAACGTTACGCTAAAACGAAGAAAAACTCGTTTCAAAGTAAAACCATTACGTCATCAACATCCAGTTTTGAAAAGCATAATGCGGGGTTTGTTTAGCACAAGCAGTCTTTTGACTGAAAACGTATGGTAACATAGCGACAGTGAGAATATACAGTAACAGTTTTAACGTCTTCGAGACCTCCAGAGACAAAAAATAACACTTACAAGTCCCAATAGTGATGTGGCTGCTATTGCTTTATATGTGCTGTCAGAAATAGTTTTCAGCGATGAACATTTTATTGCACGAGACGGATGAAGGAGAAAAAATTATTGAAATTTAACAGAGAAAGACGGAAGGCGTTTTCTGTACGAACAACTGTTCTCATAGAAATAAATTAAATACCTAAATTTGAAGCTGAATGCAAACTACAAAAAAAATGCTAAATCAATTTACTCTGCTTTGTAATGTTTTCTCCTGCCAAGCTCAAAAATATGTACGCCAAGCTCTACCGGATATAAGCTAGAGCATGCATGTATATTTGTGAACAGTTCACAGTGAACTAGTAGTACTGGAATTGGATAGTCCATGGAGTTATTCATTATATGCATGTTTTATGATTGTCATGTTCTTTAAGACCTTATTGATAGTATTTGCATACTTATGTACTTTGTAATATTTAAATAATCGTCAAAACAGCTTTCTTTGTATTTAGTGTCATGAGTAGGATCAATGATGTATGATCTCAATCTTAAAGTTGGTGATTTTTGTGGCTTTTACAACAAAATGTATGGTGGCGTTTCATTGACAGAGTGTTTCATCAGCCGCTGTAAATTTTTCTTAAACTACTATAAGTACTACTGTAAGTACTACTGTAAGTACTTATAATCTGCTTAAGAAGACAATGGAATCGGCAGACATGCATGCAAACAAAGAGAAGTAAATGCACATTGTTAGGTACATATCTAATATCGTACGCATCGTAGTGCTTACTGCAAGCTTCATAAGTCATATGCAAAAGATTACATATATGAAACGGTGTAATTAGTCGATTTAAAATTGAAAGGTTTCATAATTACATTGTTGAAACTGGGGTCGATGAAATTAGTGGCAAGTTTGACAAAGCGTTGTGGAATCAATTAACAATAATGGTCAACGTACAACTAATAATGCAGAAGGCTGGAATAACAAATTAAACGAGGATGCAAAAAGACGACTCTCGTTTTACCAATTTGTACTTTTCTTGCAATTTCTACAAGTAGATCTGGATGCCACCAAATTTGATCTTATATCAGAAAGCCCAATCACTCAAAAGCTAAGATGCAAAAATGTAAATGACGCAATTACAATTGCCAAAAAAAATATGCCACAGAAAGCATACATATTTAAATTGTTTGGACTCCATTAGCTATGCAATGAAATTCGAGTACAAGTTATTGAATATTATCCGAACATTGTGTAATGATACTACTAAAAGTAAATAGAGAAGTGATTACTTCCATTGAACGAAAAAAAATTTGCGAGAACTTATGAAATATTTTATAAATTATCTGGACTCACTAACTTTGAATTAGAAATAACGTTACTGTAAATAAAGAATTTGACCATGTACACAGTAATGTTAATGTAACAAAATAAAAACCAAAGAATTTTGTACATAAAATTGACTTGATGTGAACGGGGTACTTTATGTACTCCCTTAAGCTGTTTTGTTGACCGATCATTAATCCGTTTCATCGGCCGACTACTAAGCCATCTCTGTCCATTGTTCTACCTAAGCAGATTATTATCTACCGATGAATCTACAAATGTATAAGTACTGTTAAATGAAACCTGTCCTTGTATTGGATATCTGAGAGCAGTGCAGGTTCCTGGCATACAAATACAAAATCACTTAATCTCAATGCTGTACCACTATACCACAAATATCAAAAGTAAACGTCAAAATGACATTTTAATGATTTTTATTCCAGGTATTGTCAACCGAGGAGATTCATTTCGAAGGCGAAGATCCCGCAGTAACAGTCTGGTGCCAACTCCGACCACACCGGAAGCTCAAAGAAACATGACGTTCATGTCTGAGGATGGTTTGCTTTTACCATGCGGGCTGGAACGAGGTGGAAGCTGTCGAGCAAGCCCTGCCGGAAGTCGTCAGCATAGTCCACGACCGAGTTTGACTCATACCCCAAGTCCTAACAGGAGCCCCAGACCAAGTCTAACTCCTGGAAGTCCAAATCGTAGTCCTCGGCCCAGTTTGACTCCACAACCACCGTCTCCGCCATCACCAACTGAACCACCAACAAGTTATCGTGTGGCCATTGTTGGAGCACGAGGGGTGGGAAAATCTTCCCTTGTTTCCCAATTTCTCACGTCGGAATCTATTAATGCATACGACCGTCCTAACGGTGAGAAAAGATACACGTTTGAGATTTTCTTTCTTTTTCTAGAATTGCACACGATTGATGAAAGTGTTGCACCATCGTATTCCAGATCAAAAGTAATACTTTCGTGTTGCTACATGGGCATCATGGGCAAGCCTTGGTCGAATATCAACTTTTTTACGACGAATCAACGTCTATTCGTTGGTTCTATTATTTTGTGCCCATAGTCCGTGAGCTTTGTGTAAGATTAGTTGCACATAGGTACATGGAAAGAAAATCTATACACAAGTCAAGCAAACAAACTGTAGTGTAAAAGATACGCTTTAGCACCCTATCAAAAGGCAGCAGAAACGTCTGATAAATATTTTAGTTTTCTAGACACACGACTATAGATACTCTAGAGAATCAAATACATCCGTGTCAGTTTTCGCATTCGCACCTGAAAACCATGGATAGAAGTATACACTTAATATATTTGAGCATGTTTAGACGTTATACCCCCAGAGAGATCGCATAAACTTGTTGTGACTGATACAAAGTAAAAACAACAAAGTACGGTTAGGGAAACTTCATAAGCTGAAGGAGCCAAATTCACAAGCTTATTATCCACAAGTGGGGTAGACAATTTCAAATTTAGGCTAGCAGGAAAAGCATTTGCAGGTAGTAAACGGTACATTAAAACCCGAGTGTATCTGACCCTATATAGACGTGTTTGTATTTAAAGTATTTCTCTTTTATCATAAACACTTTCTATTTTACTCACTGTATTCCTGATACTAAAATAATACTCAGGCATAATGTAACAATAGAAAAAGTTGAATAATATTATGTAGGCTGCAATCTGATATGCTTTGGTACTTTTACCAAAAATCAAATTTCCTGTGATTCAAAGTAATATAAGAAAGAAAATGAAACATTGTCATTTTTGCATATATTCTTCCCTGCATTTCTATTCATTCAGTGGCATAATATTTTTTTTAAATGGAACGCTTCATTCCAATTACATATCAGAAACAAGACTTTTCTCTTATAGGTGAAGACTATTTTCTCTTGATAATTTAATGAGAATAAAAATGGGCCAAATATATGCAAACATTAACAGTTGCACGATGTCATTTTTAGGAACGGGGAAAGTTATGCAAGTAGAAAAGGTAGAGAAAGCATAATAAGTCTATTTAATGATGCCTCTCAAACTGCCAATTCCAAAAAAATAAGTTCTACAGAGTTAATATGTCGTTAACCCGTTTTCTGAAAATGTGTACTACAGCATGACTGACTGTTGTGCTCCTTGTTTAGTATTCATCAAATTCGAATTCATCATTCATCTAATATTTTTGACTTTGTGATAAAAGCTCCATAGCCAGTACATAAGCATATAAAACCGTAGGAGCTTGTGAAGTATGTCTATAGACGAGGAAAAGGAATCCCTCTTTATTTCAATATGTAGCATAATTTGAGAACTAATCTGCAAACGCAGTAAACCATACTTCATAAAAATGATTGCCTTTCCACGATCTCCTTTCCACCGTGAAAAATAATTATTTTTGATGTTTCTCGTTTATACACTCATCTGGTATTTGTATATGCAGGTACCAATTCATATATACAGGTAAAACATTGAGAATAATTGTGAGCAAGCAAGAATATATCTCAATTATTCTTTTTATTATAAGTTCGTGGATACTGAAGACAACTATTAAAATAAAACGCACAAACGCATATATATTTATACCCTATTGTTGGGTTGATAGTTGATACGTACATAAATAAATGATATGATAAAGAACTTAACTCTATTTGGTTATAATGATTGCCTGCAAGATACACACGTGAAAATATGAATTGTAACGATTTTGGAGCTATTCATAAGGTAAAAAAATATTTTTCTTGCTTTAATAGATATCGAAGGAGAGGAAACTGTTAGTGTTATGCTGAATGGAGAAGAATCTGAAATTACCTTCTTCAAACTGAACGATTTCAAAGTAAGTTATAAGGAGGCTTTTAATAATCATATTATTCAATTTGTTTTTTAATTTGTAATATTCTTCTTGACAGAGCAAAGCGTTTTATATATCATTATTTTTTTCTTTTTCATTGTTTGCATGACCATTCCATTTCCATTTAAACTTACCTAAATATGATTATATATCCCGATTCTCTTTTTCCCCAATAATGATATTATAATATGCTTTCTTTCATCGTAATAGCTACATCTACATAGAAATGATATGCGTGATGCCTTGCACTGTGCTCATACGGGGTGAAATGAGACACAATCGTTTCCTTTCAACTTACTTTGATCTTGTTTTCTCTGTCTGTTCTACTAGGCTGACTTGGGTCGCTCGAATCCTCCGGATGGATTTCTGTTAGTTTACTCTGTGGTTGATCGTTCCAGTTTCCAGCGAGTGGAATCCGAATTGAGAAAACTACAGGAAATGGACCTCATACGAACAAAGGCCGTGGTCATTGTAGCAAACAAAATAGACTTGGCAAGAAGTAGGTCCGTTTCAGCACAGGGTAAGTCTAACTTGGGTATTGGTGAATGGTTACATGCAAAACCTCTCATATAATTTAAATAAATAAATTGAAACGGCACTATTACACAGATGGACGATGCATGGCAGTTTCATACCGAGCAAAGTTTGCGGAGATTTCTGTTGGAATTAACCACAATGTGGACGAATTGCTTGTGGGACTATTACACCAAATTAGACTGAAATGCGAGCAGACAGGTAAAAAGAATGATTTAATTTCGCGTGATCAAGTTTAGAGCACCATAATTATTATTAGAATTTGTGTGTTAGTCTTGTACAAAAGTTTCAAAAGTACACAACATGTATTCTTGCCTTGCTCAGTCACGAACAAAGTGTTGATGAATTGGTAGCAGCATTAATATTATAGTAATACATCCTGCGCATATCGATTTTTAGCCTTGTTTACCAAATCTGTAACAAAAAAAACCTCCTCGCTTTGTTATTAATTAATTTTACAATTTATATTTTTTGTATAACAGGTGGCCCTGATACATGGAGCAAGCACAGAGGTGTATGGAAAGCAAGTGTCAAGGCTCGACAAATGCTGACTTGGTTACTCGGAAAAGAAGATTCGAAGTTTAAAAACTGTGAAAACTTACACATACTGTAAACTTGAGATAATGTTCTTCTTTGTCGGTGCTAATGCATCTTTTTGATTTGACGGAAACATAAACAATGCAAAAAATTATTATCTTAGTACTACGTACTAAAATTATTATTTTCTAAGCCAAGCGGTAAAAGGTAGCGTACAAAGGGTTCAAGAGTTTTGTGTGTAAAATTAGCACACATATACCTAATAATACATACTTGTCAAAACAGGAAATTATCTATTCGATACCCGCGTGTATAAGCAAATGTCAGTACTTTAATAGGTATAAATATTAATTGTAAAAACACGGGTCATGGCAAGTTTTATTGGTAATAGCTATCCCGTACAAAAAAAAAACCACTACGAGATCGCTATGACAATCAGCCATTGGCCACGTAATATAAACATAATGTCATTTCATAGTTTGTAGTTATTTTGTAAGGTGAATTTTTTATTGTCCTAGTTATCTAGTAAACTTTTACCAGGAAGTTTTTAAATAACAGTTTAACCCTCCTTCGCAGAGATTATGTTTGCTTGTTTCGCAATAAAGCAAATTGTAAGGTTACACTTTGCAGTCCTACCTTGATACATGATAAGGGAAATGCAAAGCTGGAAACCAACGAAGGCAAAGCACAAAAAGCGGAAGCTTACTACATTTCGTTGCTTGCGTTGTTTCATTTCACCCCATCTCATCATAGTAACGGAAGTATGGCTGAAATTCTGCAGCAACTCGCTATAATATGTATTTGTTATCGATCTTGACGTTGATGTAGTTTAACTTTTCAAACATAAATTCGAATTTAATTTTAAACTTCTTTGAATTGATGTATAACCTTCTACTTTGTTATAGTAATAGTACTATTAACGGATTACTTACAAGGCATTTCATTCATTTTCTTCTAGACTGTAGATAAATTAGAAAAAAGTCAAATCTTAAACTTACCGTTAAAATATATCTAAATAAATTGAGTATTGTATTAAGCGGGGACTAAACAGAAAAACATGAAAATCTGAATGCATGGATAATGTGAAGAAAGCAACGTGTGGACATTTTCTAGGCACTTTGTTGCTAATGAGTGAGCTTAGAACTATGTAAATTTGAACGAATGTCCATAGTGATTAACTGAAAGTGACCGTTGTTACATTGCCCCATTTTATATGTAGCTGTAGATAAATGCAGGTTTAAAGTTCTGGTTTGTTTGTTCATGCTCTATGATCAGTAACACAACACAGGCTACTGCAACAATTGAATTATTAAATGGAAGTTAATTGGGAACTCAATTTGTCAAAAACAATTATGATATAAGACAAGAATTATTATAATTATTGTACGTTATAAACTTGTGTAATGTAGACCTTCAACAATATACTCCTGTACGTGATTGATTATAAACTAATAATTTAAAGCGTCAACAAATTGGAACGTTGTAAATCAAAAAGAAATTTGTGTGATTATAATAATTTCTAAATTGCATAAGAATGTTATGCAGACTTCAAGAAAATTATCATTGCATACACTTGACAATAACTTATTCTTTCTTTTTGACTATCTTGGTAGAAGTATCAGCATGATGCTACTTTACTCATTTGTATATTTCTATGTAAGAATATTATTATTATTATGGATAAAAATAAACATAATGCAAACTTATACAGTAAAACGTACCTTTTAGTTCAGGTTAAACAAGATATGACGAAAGATCGTTTAAGAAAGTGCTATAAAATCCCTTCTGGTATATATTACACAATTAAAAGATTATTAGTGCACTGTGCACACCCGAAGCTTACTTTAGTTTTAGTGTCAGTCAGCGAGCATTTTTAATACTTGATTTAGGTTTAATATTATTCTTTGCACAATCGAACATATTTTAATGTATAATTTAGTGATAAAATCTAGCCCACCAGTTATGTTTCTAAGGAACATAAATTTTAGAATTTAGAATGCGTTTTACCAATAGAATAATAGATATTAATATTAAATGCATTGTTATTAATTCCCTTCCGCAATCTAAAATATTTTATAATTCAAATATTCTCTATTGAAAATTATTGGAAAAAATAAACGTTACAAAACTACCGTGTTTGAACAACATTCTTGAATTTTTTGATTAATTCCTTTTTCGGGCATTATGAAGGATTGGATTGATATTCATAATTATCCAATCATACTTGCAGTACTTGCAGTTGTGAAACTGCATTTAAACAGTACGGACCTTGCAGTTTGCTGACCAAAGCTGTTGACTGAGCCCACCATAGAAAAACTTTAAATTGTTCACTTTTGGCATTTACCTGCAGCATAACGATATGCTTTATCTCACGAAAGCAAACCCTGGCACCTCTAATGTAGTTGAAATAACCACAAAGTCGTTTATAAATAATTGTATTTTTGTTACATTCAAAAGTGCTTTATTTCTAGAAATGATTGGTTAATTGCGATATAATTCGATTCAACATTAACTACAAATACAAACGAAGTCGGTAATAAAAGTCACTCCTATGAAATCACCTCAGGTGGAATACGTCCTTTGGGTTTCAGCTTATTCTGAACAATTTCAGCTCTTCTTCGTTTCTCATTTTGAACTTTGGCCTCATAATTTGCAACAGCAAAATCAACTTCTGCATTCAACTTCATAATTTTGCTCTGAAAATCATTAAAACAAAACCCAATTTGTTCCAAACGTTCTAACAAACTCTAAATAGTTGGAAAATTTAATCATAAACTGAAATATATAATAGGTGATTTATTACAGTGATTTCCTTCTGTTCCTTGGCACGTTTCAGCTTCCCCCCTCCAATCGGCGTGGGCCTTCCATCAAGGTACGAGTAATCAGGCCCATCTGTAAGTGGGCCATACGAATTGGGATTTGCCGGTTGTCCCTGCCTGTTGGAAATTATAAAAATGTGTACACTTCTCTTCCTGTCACCATAGAGATAAAGTATACTAAACTAAATCCAACAGCCAACTTACATTTTCCTCCAATCTTTCCCTGGAAATTGATTGCATGAAGTTGTGTGCAGCCATCCTTTTTTAACTGGTAACGCCGACGGGAATCTGTGCACTCCTATAATAATGGTTTAATAGACTTGGTTAACGTTTAGTCCATCACAAATGCTGAAAATTTTTCAACAGTGTTAACAGTAGTGGGATTGAAGGGACATTGTTTAAATCTAACCTGGAACTGTCAAACAGCTTGAACTTCGAACCCACGTTTTTGCAGCAATGGATAATGGATGGTAACAGTTTACAGTTGTTTTTAAGCATTTCATTGTAATTATCATTTTGAATCTTGATGGCACAGTTACAACGTTTGCAAAAGATGGTCTTAAAACAGTTTCAGTGATAACAAGACGGTGTGCACAAATATTATTTATCCTGGATATTTACCCTTCACTTTGAACTTGAACATGTGTTCTATTCACAGTTTGGTTTAGATCTTGCAAATATTATAGTTTCTTTTAACTAAATCAATGATAAACAATCGGAAGTGATAAAAGTGAAAGCAGAGATGAATCACACGTGTTCGTGTTTCGCTCATAACATAGCCAAGCCACAGAGTAGACCGGAGAAACAGGGAACAAGCATTTGCACCGCACACCATCCATACATCTGTCGGCATCACATCGGTTCGCATCACATTTTATGTAAAAAAATACATTTTTCTCAAGTAGCAAACGGCTTACTGCTAACTGTGCTAACTGCTATTTAACCAACAACTTTAATTTGTAGCCGTTTTTCGTTTGATAACTTATTTTATTTTTTTTTATTTTAAAACTTCAAAGAGCCAGTTGAAATTTATTTATTTATTTAAAAAGCAACATTGTTTGAGGCATGGAATCTGAATGAATTCGAAGCCGCAGCCAGTTTTGACCTTTTCCATGGTATGGTGGAAGTGGAAAGTGGTTTTGTTTTATCTTTTCAAATATTTAGCATAATCGTAAACATTTCTTTCTGTAACATTCAAGAATTCGGTTACTTATTCCTGGCTATTTATTTTGGCATTTGGCTAGATCACTCCGCTCATTATGAAAACAAAAAGAAGTTTTAAGAAAAACTTAAACTAGCAGTCCTTTACATTTTTTTGCTCTGCGTTAAAGTGTAAATGTACAACAAGGTTTGGTAGTAAATTGCTAAGAGGACCGAATATCTTCAATTGTTTCTTTCTTACACGTAAAATCAGTATTATACGGGAAGCGGTTGCCTTTGATTCTAATTCTAAGGAAACCAGTCATTTTAATAAAGACAATTCTAAAGTGAAGTGTAATAATTAACATAAGATAAAAAAGGTTAAGTTGAATCACAGCCGACTGATTCGCAGTAAATGCTATTTGAAATAGCCTATTTCAAAGCAGAAACCGCTAGCATAGCAGGTTTATGTTTAAATATCTGCATTCTGCATCCAAGGAAATCGGGGATGTGACAGAGCTGCATTACATTGAAACCGGTATTGGGTTTTCATACAAGCTACTTCGAAGCGGGAATGGCTGGGAACGAGTACAGTTTTATGCAAGGCCTGCCTTAAGAAGCGTCCCAGTAGCGCAGTGGACTAGCGCGTTGGACTTCTAATCCAAAGGTCCGGGGTTCGACTCCCCGCTGGGATGACGTGATATTTTGCACGCTTTCGATTTTTAAGAATCGAAGATTCTTTCTAATTTCCTATTCCGGCCGTCCGTCCGGCCGTCCGGCCGTCCGGCCGTCCGTTTTAACGCGATTTTCTCCAAAACGGCTTATCCGATTTCCACCAAAATTAGTATACAGACTCTAGTAGACCTCGGACAGATCACTATTGAATATTATGTCAATAGGTCAACTCCAAAGGTCAGAGGTCACCAACGGTCAAACATTTTTAAATAGGACCTATATCATGCGGCACATGATTTTAGGTCCATTTTTGACCAGGATTACGAATCCACAGTCCGTTTGTTAAAATTCGGATTGTAAGGTCCTGAAATCAGGGCCTTAATTTTTGAATCCGCTAATTTGATGGATCTATGCTGTGTGACACATGATTATAGGTCCATTTTTGACCAGGATTACGAATCCAAGGTTGGTTTGTTAAAATTTAGCTATTTAGGCCCTGAAATCAGGGCCTTAATTTTTGAATCCGCTAATTTGATGGATCTATGCTGTGTGACACATGATTATAGGTCCATTTTTGACCAGGATTACGAATCCAAGGTTGGTTTGTTAAAATTTAGCTATTTAGGCCCTGAAATCAGGGCCGTAATTTTCGAATCCGCTAATTTAATGGATCTATGCTGTGTGACACATGATTATAGGTCCATTTTTGACTAGGATTACAAATATGATATCCATTAGTTAAAATTTAACTATTTAGGCCCTGAAATCAGGGCCTTAATTTTCGAATCCGCTAATTTAATGGATCTATGCTGTGTGACACATGATTATAGGTCCATTTTTGACCAGGATTACAAATATGATATCCATTAGTTAAAATCCGTTTGTTTACGGGCCGAAGGCCCCGCCCCGGGGTTCTAATCTTCGATTCTTAATTACTGCATTTGCTATTGCTTTATTTTTATTTGGAGGAGTTTGATTATAACAGGCCATTGCATAATTAGTATAAATACATGCATAAACATTAAAACCGTTTGTATTTTGCATGGAATTGTAAAGATGCTCTACATTTTGCACTACAACAGAAAGTTCGAAGTACATGTAAACATTACAAGTTGTCATTGACAACATGACAATTTCTTAGTCATACATCAAAGCTTATGATTTCTTACCATAGCGATTGCATTAATTATCAAAAATCAATCAAGAACTTAGATGCCTAAAGTCAGTTGTTGATTAACCTTGGCGTTGAACTTGATTGGGTAAACTTGCCTTTTGAACACTTAGATGAATCAAAAATCAGTTCTACAACTGTAGAATGTAAAATCCTGAAAATAGAAGAATGGAAGGGACGCGCACAAAGAGACTTGTTTGACTGGAAAATCTTTATTCAAATCTATTTTATACGATAATTTCACAGTTTTTAAATAAAAAGCAAGGTAAATGCAGCTACAACTACCCGAGTCCTATTAGTAACTCAGAATATTATTCGTATTTTATATTATTATCATGCACAAACTACCCATTATCTGGAGGAAAACCACATCTATAGGCTTAACGTAGGCTTTGTTCATGGAAAACATTCACGTTGTTTATAAATAGGAATTCTTACTCTAGAAGATTTGGAAAGTCTTTCAAGGTGTACTTTGGTGAATGGGTCCATTCCAGAACAGAAAATATAATATTTTTTGGCTTAAATCTCCCTCACGATGACATGAAGGGCTGGAAATCTTGATCGGAGAAATGCAGTCCAGAGTATACAACAATCCACGTTACCTGCAACAAGTCCACACATGAAACATTTCATATTATTGCTTGTAATCACAAGCTGGTTTAAGATAAATTTCATGACCAATGCCAAATAATACAACTCCTCACCAGAAATCCGGCAAATGATGTCATAAAGCCTTCCTTTGTTAATTCCCAAGCTCCACCAAACTCTTCCTCATCCACTTTTTGAAATCCCGAGAAATATATATACAGGATTCCCGCATTGCACACAAAGAATCTGAGTAAAAAATATGTTACAATTCAAAATTCATTCTATAGCATTGAATAACACGTTTTAAAAATCTGCCATACTGATATATTCGTCTTACAGTGACAAACCAACCACGCCAGTAAGTGGAATCAGCCCCCAGATTAATCCTAACACAACTCCTAGCACTTGCCTTAGCCAGTAAATTATATCTAAGAATTCATCCTGCAAAACCATAAAATATACATGACTATCAGTATAATTCCAAAACTTAAAAAATATTGGGTAGCATTATCTCGCACCTTATCTGGCCAGTCCATTTGTCTCCGAAGAACCTTTCCCCACGTGGACTGCTGCCTTTCCCCATCCACTTTAGCCCCCATCATACAACACGGCCTAAACTACGTGAACTTCCTAAAGAAAATCCCACTTGACTGCGTCCTTATCTTGGCTATAATCAAGGTAAACTGTTAACAAATTTCCTCTAGTCACTCGTAGTAATCCGTTGCTTTTTGTAGTTACTAATGCATATATGTTAGTAACTATTAGGGTAGGGGCTGGGCTATAAACACATACCGTATTAAGAATTCACGACAAAAACATTAAAAGTAAAATCATTGTCCAAAGTTAAACTAGCTCAATAATCAGCAAACAATTATGTAACCACCAGAAACAGCCTCAAAATTAATGCAAACTGAAAAAATATGCTTTGATTTTTAGGTAGCCCGGATTACCGGATTTTGGAAATCCTGCCACTTTTGCCTTGACGTGTGGCCAAATCATATGTGTACTTGCGAACAGCTGAGTTTGTTGGGTTGTTTGTACACATTGACATGCGACTCTTGGCTCGCTACAAAATCGTAGTTGTCTTGATATTATGCAGCCAAAAGCCACACTAAAATATTGCCGAAAACAGTGAAAATTTAAAGTTTAACTGATTGTAACTGTGAAAATTGTCATAGCATTACTGTGCCGTGGCGTGTGCACGCAAGATCACTGCGAAACCACGATTTTGCCAATGACAATGAATTTTAAAAGTGAAAGTTGTTATATTCATTTAATTTGACAAAATTCCTGGTGGCGTCAAAGCTGTTTCTTAAGCCTCTAAAATAAAAACAGTACGTTTCGTATAGATAAATTCTACACAACACCTCGAAATTATGGGTCGTGGGCGAGGTGGAGGGAAACGGGGAGGCGTTTCATTTACCAAGCCTCCTGAACCGGCATTTCTTAGGAAAATGAAAGAGCAACTTGGCTTCCAAGAGGGTCCAAATGTTGACACTAAGGTACGTGACTATTTGTCATTTAAACATTTGGACACAATTACAATCACCAGCTATAGGCTGAGTAACTTGTAAACATACACAACCAAAAAATAGATTCTAAGCGAGCAATCGAGATTGAGCATAGTTCATGCTCAATTAATTCATTCATAATTCTGTGTAATTCGTACAGTTCATATTTCCAACCATTAAAGAATATAATCCGTGCTAAAACCGTAACAATTTGTTTTTATCATGGATTTGTTGTTTCATACTGGTTAACTGACTGTAAACGTTTCTGTCAATTCGTACAGAGAGCTGAATTAGATGAAGCAACGCCAGAAGACGAGCAGGATAGAGACGATGAGAGACCTACCGTTGTTGTTTTGAAATCCGGCGATCTAACTGCTGAACAGGCAGAACAGTTGGGCGCATTTGAAGGTAAAAGTTATAATTCCAGCTATTTAGATATGATTACACAATTTTATCACTACTGGTTACGAATCGTAACTTACGATTTATTCTGACAGGATGTATGGTTTCACGTTACCCCTAGTTACAGGTTGTCTATTCAGGGCACGAATGCCACGATTTATGCGTCGGCTTTCTTGGAATATTTCAATTTCAAACCATTTCAATGGATTATAGAATATCGTTTGCTCCTTGTTTTTAGGTGACGATAATGAAAAGAATGAAGATGGCTCCGAAAGCGGTGGACGCGTTATGTTTAGAAAGCCAACAAAGCGACCGAATGAATCGACTTCCGAAACCGAGATAAGAAGTAAGATTGAGAAAAAAGAAAGCTCTATGAAAAAGGTAAAAAATAAAACCCTACTTTCTTTTGATGATGAAGAAGATGACGATGACGATTCAAGTTAGAAATGCCATGTTTGGTTGTTGTATGCTTAAAAGTAAGTAGGTAATATATAATATACCTGGGCATTGAATTATCTTCATAATGTCTATCCCTTGATGCGCAAATATGATAATGATATTAAATTGATTTTTATACTATTGCTAATACATTTTATTTTAATTCATGTTTATAATATTGCTATTTCATTTTATTTCAATGGATATTGATGTTTATGTTTTATTTAAACGTTTTACCCAAGTAATATGTATAAGACCTAGAAGTATGCATTTTGTCTATATAAAATGAAGCACTGAACTGGAATAAAATAAGTTAGCGTTGTATTAACCTTATTTACTGAATTAAAATATAATTGAAATGAACACGGATTAGGGGATAGCGAGTTTTTTTTATAAGAATCCAATGTTTTATAAAAAATACTCCTATTAACCTTTGCTAGATTCTAGCAGCTAGAAAGCCTTTTGCTAGTATTTTTCTCATTTTTGTCCTTCTTTACGTTTTGTCCATAAAGGCTTAGATGAATTTCGTCAAAATATCAGGTCTTACAATACTATTTAACTTAAACCTTGCTAATTTGCTAAACAAATTATAGGTAATTATCATAGTCATATCAACCATAATGCATAAAAATACGAATACTAAAACTGAAAAAGCATTTACCTATTCTGAAAGTGTGAATATCTCCGACACCCTTGCAAAAAAGTACCAAACATGTCATGTCATTTCATCATCAAAACCAAAACTAAAACAAAAACGGTTTTGATGTATTACAAAGAAACGAAACTAGGTATTATTGGATTGGATTGAATGGCAACTTCTACAATTAACTTCTTTTCGCAAGCCGTTGCCATACTGGTTGTTGCCTTTTATGACAAGCTAAACAAACAGCAATTTTTACATATTTGTATTTTACTTTGAAATTGATTTTGATAAAATACTTTATATGGAAGTATTCTTCTTAGAGATTATATTTTGAATGTCGTCAATAGGTTTTATTTGTTCAAGAATAAAAAGTGTATATGCACTTTGTTTTGTAAGCTTTATTTTATTGAAATAGGTAAAATAGTATGAACAATTTTCATCTTCATTTTAAGTCCAAGATATTGACTTTCTTGTCTTATGAGATGCCAATGTTGAACTCACGGGGTCACGGGACATAAAACATTTGATCTAAGATTTCGATCAGTTCCGGGGTAGGAACTAGAAAGGCGATAGGAAAAATCGTAGGTAATTTAGCATGCATTTCACCATCAATTGGGAAAAAAGAAAGTTATGTCATTGTTACTGTGGACACTATACAGATTTTGATACTTTATAGTTTCAAAATGGAACACGAGGCTGAGAATTTAGTAATTTAGTCAGTTGTTAGTAGCAACTACCACAATACATACATAGATCGCAAACAACTTATGAAACAATCTCATCTTCATCTTGAAATTATCTGCTGCAGTCCTTATTTAAAGGTTTCATAATATTATGTGCCTGTGAAAGCTCAAAAGTAAAAGTTCCGGGAAATGTTTTGGTTTTTATGCGTTATATAACGGTTAACAATAAAGTACTGATGTCGTTTGGAATCTGAGAACTAAAATGAAAATGAAAACTAAATTTTATAGAATTACATGGAATAAGATTTGCATTTACTTTATCATCGTCCATAAGATTTGATGATTGTTTCACATAGTCCAAAGAGAAGCAAATTTAGGAAATCCATTGAAACGACAAACAGGAACAGAAATAGAAAAAGCAACGCATATAATAACAATATGCAATTTAGGAAAGTGATTGAAGGCTAAATTCTTTGCCAAACTTGATTTGGAAATGAAAATGCATCGAATCTCGACTTCTCCGGATTTCGGCATTTCATACTCTAACTTTTGAAACTGAAATTCTACAAACAGCGATAAAATTTTGATATCGATTTTTCATGCAACCTTAAGCATCTTCTTTGCAAACATGAAACCGTATTTTGGGCCAAGTCAAGGGTCAAGCTTGACAAGATAACAAGTTTAAGCATAAAATGGTAAGGTTCGTTAGGCTGACCGGTTAAATGAGCGAATGTACTTATTTTAGCAAATTTGATAAAATAACGACGATGGTAATAATCATGGACTTTAAACAAAGGAAAAATGCAGGGTATTAGGTAGTACGAAAAGGGAGGCAAGTCAGTCAGTTCATTGCCCTGGTCTCGTAACACTGGCAGCTGCACCCCACCTCGGTAGGGGCGGTTGGGTAAGTTTGTACATTGTCAGAAACCTATTACCCATGTTATATTATATAGCAGAATTATCATGCGTAGTATATATATATATATGCAACTATTATTCTTGCCATAGACTAACCACATAAATACATATAACTATAATATAATATGAACTACATATATAACGAACACTATAAATGCTAACATCAACTATGCGCAGTTTTATATATACTGTGATAGGGCAAATATAATATAGCATTCACTTGCAGCGTGAACAAGAAATCGTCTTTTGTTTAAAAGCTTCAAAAAGGATGAAAATGCCCAGCAAATCTCGATTTTCTGCTACAGCTACGCGTTCAGGATTATTATAAATGTTTAAATCAATTGAAAAGGTTATATTTTAAGTGGGTCAAGCTTTACGAAAGATAGAGTTTCCAATATTTCCTACTTCAAATGTACAATCTGTTGTTAAACTATAATAATCTTTTGACCAGAGAATACACTACTACTAATTTTAAAGCGAGATCAAGTCGACATGCCCAATGTTAAAATGTTAAAAATTTTGGCTTTACGCAAATTAAAAGTTAGAGAAAAATGCATACATATGAAAGCCTATAAGTTTAGCATGTTGAATGCTGTAGAAAACCTAATTAATGCAATGAACCATGTTTGTCCGTGTGTCCTTTGGTGAAAAGAAGACCTTGAGATCTAAAAACGTATTAAAAAGTTCGTCCTCCATATAAGTAAAAGGACAATCTAGGACGCTTTTGATAATGCATTAAATTGCAAACTTAAAATTTTTAATCTTTCTTCTAGTGTATAGGCAAAAACCCACACATAATGTGTAATAATTTGGCGTAATATATAATATAGTCTATTGTAGTTTTATACTGCAATAATTGCAATGCAGTGAATCTGTAAATCTGTATTGATGTAGACTTTCTCGCTTTACTTTGCATCATGCTTCATATCATATTTCATTCTACAGATACATAACAAATGCTTTTGATGTGAACACTGTGCAGTGTTGCATTTCAAACAATAAAAATAAAAATGCAATTGATGTTGGTTCGCAACTTTCGTTTGATCGGTTAACTGTTTATTTTTGCCGTGCCTTGAATTAACTATTGACTATATATACCTATGTATTTATAACAGTTTTTAACTATTAATTGATATCGGATGCTACAATAAAAATGATAAAAAAGGTTTTGGAAATTGGACGATAAACAACGTTCAGACGTATCTATTTGCAGATTGATAGGATTAGAGTATATATAGGAATGAATTCCAATCGAAAAATGGAAGCAGTATTACACATGCTTGGAACAGACAATGTTCTTAAACTTCAAGACTTAAAGTACAAGAAACCGGAGAAATAACAACAAATATTTAATAAAAATACCTGCTTGTAATTTTTATGGATCAAATAATGTCTGTTTATCCAATAACGGGAAGTTATAGACCATAAAATATATAAAAGAATCATAAATTGATGACGACTTGAATTTAAATTAATTTACTGTTAAGTAGAACAATCATCATTTAGCTAGCTTAATCTTAATCATCAAATAGCTATTCAGCAAATCAAGATGGCGTAGGTCCCCACCACCACCTAACCCCCCGCTTCAACGCCCCCAAACCAGCAACTACTATAAAATATAACAAAAATATATCGCGTTCCCAACATCCATCCCAACTACAAAAAATTATATCTTCACCACCATCATCATCGTGATCATCGCCGTTTTTGTCTTGAACAGTATATATGGACGGAGGGGCGGTGTGGTGAGGTTGCAGTGGTGGGAACGTGGGTATAAGCCTGTCGTGTAGTGTTTGGCAGTCTACCTTAAACATTCATGTACCGATAATACTTTTCCCCTTCCTTCCACACGAATAATGCTGTTAGTTGCCGAATAACCAAAATACTACTTTTTCTTGCCCACTTAATTTTTTTCTCAGAATCATTGCTGCGTCTGGTAAGGCCAAAATGCTCCGAATTTAACAAATCCCCTTAAATCCAGTACATATCATTTAGGTCAACGGGACTTACAACATGGCCTGCAGAACTAATGGAATTTTACCTGATACCTGCATCACTTTTAACCTTTTCCAGAGAAAGCTATTTTTAAAATTTACCTAATCCAACATCCACCCACCTCATGAGTAGCATTTTGTACGTAATTAAAGGGAAAGAACTCCATAATATCCTGTTGCCCACGCATGATGAAATAAAGAATTTCAGAATTATTGTTAACGCACAATAACATGCTTAAATTCCCTCCTAAAATCGTCCAAAACAATATCCTCATAGTGCCAGATTTGCATGAAAATTCAGGTAAACCTTTTCCTTTTTTTCTGCTGCGAGAAACTTCTCGCAAACACACTCTCAGTCTCAGCATCATATTTTTCTTCAAGTAATCTGACAATATCTGTACTCTATCAGGGCAAAATAAAATTGCATCATTGGGAAAACTATCATCCAGGCAAATTTTAGAGCATACTTCAGCTTAGCTGCCATCCAAAATGTCCATCTCCAATACGAGATGACGAGGTTTATTGATGGAAAATCTTTAAGGATTATGATAAGCTGAAGTGGAATGGACATGACATTTTGCATATATTATTCCAATATAAAGGAACCATGAAATTCGAAAATTTTTATTATCATATATGTCAAATGCCATACGTTTCTCTAAAATTACAATGTTATCTGTTTTGTTCAAAGTAAAGTCGTGAACGTGAAGTAAAAAGTGCTCACTTTGCTGAAATTCAAAACTTAAATCTTGCTTTTAACATTTCTACAAGTTTACATTGTGTAGCAAACCAAGTAAAACCAAAATGGTGCCAACTCATAACCCACAGAATGGATCAATAAATCCGGTGTCATCCAGCAGGACGAACCTAAGCCCCAAGCCAGCAAAACCGCTTGGCATGATGTGTACTTTACTTTTTTCGGTAACAGCATAACATTGAACATCAGAGCATTCAAAATTTCTGAGCCAATTCACAGGGAAAAAATAGTTGGTTCATCATCACAAAAGTACCTAGTACTACATAGTGCATAGTCACCTTTCATATTATTATGCCAGCCAAAAAAGCACGCAGCACATGTCATGCCATGTTTCCTCACACTAATTTCCACTTTTTGATTTTTTATAAAATTTCATTAGTTCTATTTTGTATGTATTTGTTTGATGAATTTAATAGTGCCAGATTCTTTATAACATAAAATGATTTCATTAAGTTCAATGTTCTGGAAACTATAAAATCTTTGAATCCAGAAGCGTCGATAAGCTTTGTTTCGCAATAGTTATTCATATTCCTGTAACTGCCATGGTAATATGGACTTCAAGTAAATTCTGCATCTCGTTTTATTGCAATTTCTGATTATATATACCCAGACGTGGTGGTAAGTAGCAAACCGAACTATAATAATATATTTTTTACATTTTCTTTTTACTTCAGATAACTCCCAAGGGCGAATTACGTGGATTCTCACTTTAAGCAAAAGTGACGTTAGAATTTCATGACATAAATATATGATTTCATCCGCAGGAGCATCCTCAAACCAGTGACTGGTTTGTACACACATTTAACCATTTTTCTAAATAACGTTCTAACGAATGAGTTTGTAGTTTGTAAGAATATATAAGCAGTGCATCCTCCTCGCTACAATATATTTTATAGAACGTTATATATATTTTATACATAATATTTTTAACAAAAATATATACATACTTATTCACTAGAATGTGCGGCATTTTTTGTAGGAAATACGGTTGAGAAAGGGTCTGTTCAACACAACGCCGGGACAGGCGTGGGGGTCGTCATCAGATTTTGAAACTACTTGAAATCCATTCCAGTAACTCTTTCAACAACCCTACTTACCAACCACGACAAAATATTTTCCCCATAAATTTGACCCGTGGGGAGGGCCATTTTTCGAAATTCGTGTCGGATTGGCAAAACATTGCACATGAAGGACACTGGTTTGTAGGAAAATGTGGCAGTTTCAATGGTAGAAAATCTACGGCGGCATATCGCATTATTGGTATAAAACGCTGAAAAAGAACCCCACAACTTGCTCTTGTGTTGGTAGCGTAATATGTGCATAAAAGTACTACATTTGATATAACAGTTTGTGTATATCTCTATTCCACTAGCAATTGCCTCTGACTGAACTGAACGAGAGCTCTGAAAACTGAAGAACTAAGGTTGCACTTCGCCTCTTGTTCTCAGTATGTTTGTTGGCCTGCCCTCGCTCACTTCACTACTCACTGTTGCAGCTGCGGCCCGCTGGCTCTTAGTAATAAAAAAAGTGACGCCGCCATCTTGGACTATTTCGACAACTGACGTAACCTCCTAATTCTCCATAAAAACGTCCAACCTTCATTTCCAACCAAGGTCCCCGTGACCCTTCGGGTCAACCTCAGGTCAACCACCAAGTCCCCCCGGGTATGTGATGATATCGGCTTTATGCTAATTTCTTAGGTACATGTACAATAGGCAGAGGGGTCACTGAAAACCCAAATGCTGGCCAGTTAACGGTCCTCACGTTAAAGTGCCGCTAGTTGATAATGTTCCAGGAAAAGTTGGAAAATTGCGTGGGCTCTGAGCCTGATTTCCGGTAGAGTTTGGAAGGGGGTACTTACCAATTCAGTTCTTTGGGAAATTTGCAAAGTAGATTAGTTAGTTTTAAGAACTTTCACTGCCGAACACAGTTTGTGTGGCTGTATGACAGAGTTTTGACAGCCGCCAAAAAGCGGAATCAGGTGATGGTGATTCTGAGGAAATTTGTGACAAAAAATGTTCAAAGGAAATAATTTAATTTTCTGTAATCAGATCATTCAAATCAATTGATTGCATTATCTACTCGCTTTCGGCATTTCGGAGTTACGTTGAATATTTGGGATCAGCTGATACATTAAAATAAATGCGAACAATTAGTTTTGTGCAAATTTGATTTATCCAGTGTGCAAATTTGGTCTCATGCTTTTTTATTGTTAATTTGCAGGCTACTTTCTTCAAAGAACAAATCAGCGAATATTTCAGTGCGCGTTGTCAGTCTTTGGGTGTTGGAAACTGGAGTGGAAAATTGTTTTGTGATTCTGTTGCCAAAATAATAACCGTGTGCGAATCCAGTGTTCATTTGTAGTTAAAGTTGTTATTCGTGTTGGGAGGGGACAAGCAAAGTTACCATCATTCTTTTGACGTTGTCCATGTCTTCAAATCCAGTTATGGATGCCACTACAAATGGAGACGATGATGATATCATCGAGCTTGATTCGACGGAGGCGGATCCTCTTGCTGGAGGTGACTTGACAGCAGGTTCTAAGCGAACTAGCTCTCCGGAACCAATTCCCATTGAGGACGACGACGAGGAAGATCTAGCAGTGATTAATGGGTCACACAGCGTTGGGGATTCGGCGGATGATAGCAGTAGTCAGGAGACTGCTCTAAATCTACAGCAAGACTCAAAACTAAATAGTATGGAGGGCTCCAAGTCGCCAGTAGTTTCAGAAGGGAGTCCGGACAGAAAGAGTCAACCGCAGAAGGATACGGGTCTTGTAATTATTGATACTAATGCCCTGCTTGCCGGAAAAGGACCAGTGCCGTTGAAACCGGCGTCAACGACGCATTCAGCTAATTCTAGATCTATACAAGGTGCTGATAGTAGTACTTCGAGGGGGTCTAGCAATATTAACATACCAGACGACGCATTCCTTATAGAAGCTCCCTCATTCATAGTCCCGTATGTGTTCGAACAGTTGGGCCAGAAAAATTTGAAGGAATTAGTGGTTTCCATTAAGCAAGAGTTGATAAAGTCCAGACAAGCAAAAATCGCCGCGGGAGAAGAACTGACTGAATTAGATGAGATACCAGAAACCAGAAGACCAGCTTCAGATGATTATTTCGATAGTCCTACTGGAAGGCTGTTAATGAGTGTAGGAACTAATTTAGTTCAAGAATATGTTCAAACAGATCTTCTCAAAATTCAGAAGCGTCAAGCAGAAAAGGAGAGGATTAAAAACTTTGGCAATGTAATATCACCAAAGACTCAACAGAGTATAGTTTCGCTAAAGAAAAACCTAGAGGAAAGCAAAGAAAACAACGAGCCTTTCCATTTCCATATTAAAAAGTGTGAACTTTGTAACTTTAAGACCGAATCCTTGTTAGTTCTCAATTCTCATTTGGAAACGCCCCACATGAGAAATTACAGCTACAGGTGTAATTTCTGCCAATTTACAACTAGAGTACCTCAAGAAATTTTGTTTCACACAGAGGCCGAGCATAATACAAAATCGCGACTGGAACGGTGAGTTTTCTAAACTTTGAAAATTATTTTAACGACAGGGAAGAGCAAAAAAATGCAATGATATGTTTTTTCTAATAGGGCCCCTGCTTATCATCAATGTCCCAATTGCCCGTTCGAAGATAATTCAAAAGGCAAACTTTCGAGGCATCTTCAGGGTTGTCAAAAAAGATTTAGGCTGGATAAGAATTTGGAACCTCCGGTTGACTGGGACACTCCTGCTAAGCTCCCAAAATTGCCTAAGAACAGATTGATTCCACCCGGATCTCTGAACCAGGCACTAATGGCTGCTAATCAATTACAGCAGAAGCAGTATCCAATGATGAATTCCAAGTACATGCAAGGTAATAAAGTGGCGATGCCCCCACTGATGCAGGCACCCAAAGCGAAACCTATACCCGGTCTGATAAGAACTATGCCCAAAGGTGGATCACAGTCACTTATTAACCCTCAGTTACAACAACGAGGTATGAATCAATAATAATTGTAATACTATTGTAAATTAATCATAATATTTTGAAGCAATCCTCATCATTTCTTGGCATTTTTCACAGGTATGCAACTTACTCAGCAACAATTGTTGCAACAGGCAATGACGGGACAAATTTCCTTGCCACCTGGTATCAGCCCTCAAGCAATGAGCGGTTATTTGATGAAGGCTGGCTTAACACCTAACCAATTATCTAACACTTCGTCGCTTCTGCAAAAAGTAAGTCTTCTTAAATAAAAAGTTTTATCGTCAATTTTTCGTACAGGTTTTTCATTTGTGAACTGAAAAGTTAAATTGCATTGCAAAGATAAAGTAAGGTATTAATAGTATCAGAATTATCTTTATTATAAAAATCGCATTTATCTTTTATATGAACAGAGTGCCTCCCCGCAAGCTGCTCGAAATGCGAAGTCTGGAAACCAACCTAGTATATCGATTACGCCTCTACCACGTCAGTCAGCATCGTCGGCTGCGGCACTTTCCGCTGCTCAAGCACAGGCACAAGCCAAGCAACAGGGAGGAAAAACATCGTTTGTTATTTGTGAAATATGTGACGGTTATATTAAGGTTAGCATTTGTACCCTACTTTCCTCATCTTCAGCGTTTCTGTTGTGTTAAAATCACAAGTTCAGCATGTAATTTTATTGCTATACTTTTTAGGACTTAGATCAACTACGAAATCATATGCAATGGATTCACAAGGTCAAAATTCATCCAAAGATGATCTACAACAAACCCCCACTAAACTGCCAGAAATGCCAGTTCAGGTTTTTCACTGACCAAGGATTGGAGCGCCACCTGTTAGGTTCGCATGGTCTTGTCACATCCTCCATGCAGGATGCTGCAAATAAGGGACAAGACAGTGGTCGTTGCCCACTTTGCGGAAAGGTACGTCATTATTGCATTTGGAATAGTATTGTAGTGTGGTGTATAAATGTGCGGTTTGCTGTTTTCTTTGTTCTGTGTTTGTGTCCATATATGGGCATAATGCAATACACAATGTAGTGTATCAAAAGTGATTGATAATGTAATATCTCAATTTGTTTGTTAGGTTTACCAGTGGAAGCTTCTTGCTCACGTTGCTAAAGATCATAACGTCACATTGAAACCGGCCCACCTCTCTTACAAATGCACGGTGTGTACGGCCACATTTGGAATGTACAAATTGTTTGAAAGCCATGTATATTCTGCCCATAGCGTGGCGAGAAATGCACCCAGAGGAAACAACCCCACCGAAAGACGCTCAGCCCAAGCCCCAGTTAACAATAACCGGGGTAGTATGGGAAATTCGATGCAAGTCGGCTCTCGAGGTGTGTCATCTGGAGCATCTCAAAGCAATTTTAAACCTTTAAAAATTAATGATGAAATTACCATTATTCCACAACCTATGGCTAATTCGGCTCAAGGTATGCGGAAAGGATCTCTCACTATTACCCCCCAAGCTGCTAACAGACGGAGCTGTAAGTTAAACATAATATATTGAAAACTACAATATAAAAATCAATCTAAAAACATTTACAAACTATGTAATATTTTGGTTGATATGAACAGTTCGTGGCCAAGATG
Organism: Entomobrya proxima; assembly: GCA_029691765.1. Classification (NCBI taxonomy): domain Eukaryota; kingdom Metazoa; phylum Arthropoda; class Collembola; order Entomobryomorpha; family Entomobryidae; genus Entomobrya; species Entomobrya proxima. The sequence continues at coordinate 6,227,032 of CM056170.1, forward strand.
ACGAAGGTATACAAATAATCGAAATTGACGATTCCCCCAAACATAATGGTAGAAACCCAATGGAGAATGGGGAGTATAAAACAAGACTACCAATTAGTGACTCAACTCTAAGAAAACGAAATCTGGAGATTAGCGTCTGTGGAGCGGACGACTCTTCAGATGAATCGTATTCCAGAGGAATACCAGAAAAGCGAATTTGTCTGAATTAACTGTGGTATTAATCTAGATGAAAAAAAAATACCTTGTAGGATCACTTTAGTTATTACAGCACTAAGAGAATAAGGCTAGTACTAAATACGTAAATGGAAAAAAATAATAAGTTTATTGCGAAGCTGAAGCACCAAATCCAAGTGTTAGTTAGTGTTACTGTGTGCGGTGTTAAATATCTCGCGTTGGAAAGAATGAGAGGACATTCTAAAATACATAACTCCAATGTTATGATATCGAGACGGTTTTATACAAACAACATTGTTAACCTTACAAATATAAATATTTTCTTGCTACGTAATATACTTAAAACAGAGTTATTAGTGTAGTGTACCCAGTATGTACAATGAAAACAAAATTAGCTGTTTTAAAACGTAATTTTAGATGTACTGTGCATGTTTCCCTAATGAACATGAGATGGAGTGGGCACACACATTGGCAACTTCTGGAAATCATCAGTTCTCGCTACTTTGTGTGGACACTAGGGATTGTTTGGGTAAATATAAACATGATATTAAGTTACGAAAACTATTTGTGTGGTAGTGAAAAATGTATATATCTAATGAATATGATGATTCTACATTACTCTAATTAAGATTGCGTCACGTGTATACGTGTTAAAGTTGAAAAATTGTAAATATTTAGTATTACGTATAGAAACTATTGGAAATGAGTGACACAAGTTATTTAGTGGATTCTTATATTCGTAATTGCAATTAAAATGTTTCTCCTATGAATAGGTATAAATTTGTTTTAATTTACCACGATTTGAAATTATGAACGGTTTTTAATGTGCTATTTATACATCTTCGAATATCGGTATAGGTATGAACAAGTTGTCAACACATGCCAATTATGGCAATTTATAGAAGTGAAAATGTCATGCAAATGTCACTTCCATTAAGTTAAAATTCAAAATACAGAACAAACATTAAAAGTAAAAAAATAAAGTTAATTTCTATTAAACTTTGTCGCTTTGTGTTTCAATAAAGATATGATTTATCTCTAATTTGTTATGTGTCGATCATGAGTTATGGAAAGGAATCCATTAAAAGGCGATCAGTATTATGCCGTTCTGTAATCTAAGTTTGCACACATTACACAACCGGCTGTCCATGATTAATTAAATGGAGAAAATAAAGTTAATTGTTCATTTTAAAATGATACACACATCAAGTATGCATTCGCTTTATTTCCTGCTTTTTGCACGAAAATCTTGATAGCTATGCTAACAACTATTTCTATCATCTAACAGTTTAGTGTGTTCAAGAGGAACCTACTAATAAAAATAGTCATACTCATTCACAATTCATGGTTCACAGTACAATACACAAAACATACCTACTCACATATCATTCGCACAGAAAAGTATACCCTTTCAAACAATAAACAACAATTTGCAATTCTTTATCCTAATTAAAAAAAGAAAGATAAATCCCCAGTTTCCCAAAAGAATAATGTGTCCCAGGTGGAAACATACATTTATGTCTAACGACGTCCTCCTCCACCGCCACCGCCGCCACCACCACCACCACCACCTCCACCCCCAGGACGTGGGCCTCCTCTGCCTCGCACACCTCTCCCTCTACCCCTGCCTCTTCCACGGGCTCCTCTTCCAGCTCCTGAAACAAATTATCAGTAACAGAATTAAAGTTTGAAAGATTGCTAAAAGTGATAATGTTGCTATATATTACTAAATGGTTCATCAAAACACTACCTTTCGCTTCCTGCTTCTTCTTGGCTTTCGATTTCGGAGTGTCATCAATTAGCAACGTCTCTAAAGGTAGGGAATCAGGTAGAATATAATAGCGAATGTTATTTCCTCGAATACTCAGCGAGTCCAACTGGACAGGATCCCTATTTTTCACTGTCATTTTTACTGCTTTCAGATGAGTATTCATTGCAACATCAACCCCTAAAATCCAGGACAAAACAACTTGAATTAGTAAAATCCCTAAAGATCATCACAACTAAAAAAGAAACGAACAGAATTAGATGGAAATACCTGTAATTGTTCCATGAACCTGCGTTCCATTCTTTAATTCTATTGTTACAGTTTCGTGGCTGAGTTTCATCAGAAATCTGAAACAAGAACAAGTTACACAATCAATAGTTTATACTCTTTCAAAAATCTTAGATTATCATGAATTTTTACAAGTCAAATGTCACTAACCGAACAAGCTTCATGATGACGTCTTCAGCAACTCAAAAAGGCCAAGGACAGTCTAAACAATGCCAAACGCGGCTGGAAACGATTCGCTAATTTCTGCTCCTTCCTCCCGGAAAATTACAACTTTTGAAACAGTTGCTTTTAAATTCAACAACAGATCAGTTGGGTAATTTTTGTTTGTTTTGAGCTCCTACAGAGCTTAAATGGCAATTGTTGTGTTTTTGTAGAAGAGAACGCTTCACCCGGAATGCTTAAAACTCGCTCCGCGGTGGAATGAACAGGGCAAGCTGATACTCAGTTGGTTCATCTATTGTTTGCAGAAATGGATAGATGGCGAGAACGACTTTTGTGCAGAGTACGCGTTGTTTTGCGGGCTCAACGATTATTGTTGCGATTTTTACCTGAGTGGCATGTGAGCCTTTGTTGTAGTTGATTCATGAAAATGTGCAGTAAAAGTTCTGTATCAAGAAGGTTACTCATTAATTTAATTGGAAATTTGTTGCTGATACAAGTTTGAAATGTTTTTTAATTTTTTTTTTTTTTGCAAAAGAACATGCTACATTTTTTGATGAAATCAAGGAAGGAAAACTTTATCACGAGATTCAGGAAAATATCTGGATAACGGCTTTTAGTTTAAATATTATTTTTCTGAATGGACTTTCTAACTAAAATCGGTAAAAAATTATTGGAGAACTCTTTGAGTTCTGTTCTGTTTAGCTATGTTTACAATTTAAGCTATAATTTTATGACAGGTATATGTACATGTTGATTTATTGATGTACTGATTATTGATAAAGTATTTATATTTAATCGGTGATATACAGAATATTATACATAGTCTATATATTGCATATAGCTTAAAAATATTATTGCAGTTCTACTAGACTAGGATTACCAAATCAGTTTATACCCTTGTATTAGATTTTGTGTGGTATGCCTTAAGTAAAAATGTTATGCGAAGCGAAATATGTAGCTCTAAAATCCTCTCCAGAGCCAAAACATTATCTGAAAAAATGACTCACAAGGTCAAATAAAAATAGTACCACTTCTTTCATTTTAATGCGTTTAACTGTCTCTTGAAGAGACTCTCGTCAACGTATGTATTTTACGAGGTAAAACCAGAGAAAAACGATTGGATTAGAAATCGGATGTTGACAAGATAATATTCGATTTTTATGTAGGAGTAATTTGTTCGCAGTTGAATGTTTCAGATAACTAATAAGTTCAAATTCGTTTGTCATACTCATGCGGAAAATTCATAAAAACGCCAGTTTGTTACGTAGTGTGGGTAGTGTACTGTAGGTTATATTAATGTTCTATCGCGTTCACAATTATTTTTATTGAAGGTTTAAACATTTGAACTTATCAAACAAGTGCGTAAAAAACACTTTTATGTATTTTTATTAGAATCAAATAAGTCATACTTTTCAATATATGGATATGTAACGAAATTTTATAAGATATGTTTGTCGCATTGTCGGTGCTTCTGTGTATCACTGTGCCCCATTCTGTCTGCTATCTGAAACTACACGACTACAGTATACTTGCTTTCTTCTGCTTATGCTGCTTATCTTCATGCTTCATTGCAAAATAGCTTTTAATGAGCTCGCTTTCTTTGTACTTGCTTTATTCATTAGCGAAAATGAATTCATATCAGTGACGTTCTATGCAATCACCAAATTTCAAAGAAACTTTTCATTTTAGCAGCAAAACTGAAAGAAGAGAAACGTAGTGCGTATATTTTGTCATGTAGGGTGGTTCACTAAGAAAGGCTGGGCTGGTTCAATAAGCCAACAGCCTATGTGGGAAGAATTCTCCCGACGGCTTTTGGTCATTGGTCCGCCGCACAAGTAGCAGCTTCTCACTGCTGAAGAGTACCTTAGCGTCGGAGAGCACACCACCGTGGTAGTGAAAGGAGAACCCCCTGCATGAAACCTTGTCTCTTGGCTCAACATGCTCCCTAATATACAGTAAAAGACCTTATTGCTTATACTCAACTAAACGAAACTGAGCTAAACTTCATAATATACTGCACCATACAGGCATCAGAATAAAAAGGCCAAATCCCATATTTCTACATTATACAGTGCATTCACATGGCCAAAATATAGAGAACTCATCTTTGTCAGTGGTTCCCAATTCCCAATTTCATGTACGTACATCACAATAATGTTACCTTACCAGAGTGCTGAGTGCTGACACTTTTGGAAGGATGGATGTTTGTAAAGCTCAGGCTCGCAACCTGAACCAGCATCAGTCGAGTATTATGCATCTTTGCATGTGGTTCTAGGCTCAATTACTGCTTTCAGGGATCATTCCATATCTCATAGTTTCGTTATTATCATCAAACTGAATAGGAAGTACTTTCACAGTGTTATCTCATGTGTGCGTTATATGTGCATAACTATATATTGATCTAATTTGCTAATTTGCAGCAATCAAACTAATGTGTTGTATAATATTTGAATAGACAAAAATTTGTCAGTGAAGCGTACAAGGAAAAATTGATTTAGTGGTTGAATGAAAATATTATTTGAACGTGATAATTTGATTGTCTAAAAGACACAACTGTCCATATGCAAGAACTGCTTTTTATTACTAATTATTTTGCGTCATCATCAGGATGTTGGTTAGCTGGAACATTGTGGTGCTGATGGTTCTAGTGAAAATTCTTCCTGCTGCCAACATCATCGTCGAGAAAAAGTTTCATTCTAACACGATAATTGTATCCAGTCATGAATAAGGCATCATCAGTGTCGTGTCTTGGACCTACTGCGGCCGCTACTTTAAATAATCACCTTAATCACCACCCTCACACCCACCCTCATTTTGTTGCAGCGCACAGACCTGCACCTCATCATCATCACCACCATCACCACTTGCATCATCAACAGCCACCTCCAGGAAACATGTTGCCCTTTGATTCTCTCGGGCTCTACGAGCCACAGCCCAAACCTAGATTTTATTTCAAAATGCCTCGTGTCGTTCCAGACCAAAAGAATAAGTTTGAGTCTGATGAACTCTTCAGAAGATTAAGTCGAGAGAGTGAGGTGAGTACTTACAATGAAAATGAATGAAATCCCTAAGTTTAACCTGTTTCAGGCTTGAATACTTGCTATATATTAATTCTCTGTAGTTTCAATTGTTTTTAATTTTTCTTTGTATTCTCCTGAATTCTTTTATTAATCAGCACTCCACTTTTCGCTTCATAGCATAACAAGTTTGCGTAGGTAAATACTTTCCACTCGGATCAATAACAGTGCTGTTCTATATAAACACAAACGTTTTGCATCAATAACGATTCAGACAAAACCTTGAAACAGTTTCAAAGAGAATGCATACATACTTTCAGTCTCTATACAACTGCCGTCGTCACTGACTTTAAAATTCTTGGAAAATGATACCTTGCATGTCTATTAGATTTACATCATGAACAGGGAGTTTCAAACCAGAACATGAATGTGTGTTCTTATGGGGTATCGAGTAACGAAAGTTTTCACTCCAATTTCTCTGGCTGACTTATATTGCCAGTATCAATTTTTATTAAAATTCGTAGAAAATGATGACTTAGGTATATATGCGCGTTCAACAGACTGTGCACCTGTCTTTTCTAATCATATATTGTCAATTGTAATCTATACTGAATTTTTCTTACCCCTCTAAAACTAGAGTATTTTAAGCTTTTCTTAAATGCGCCTGATTTTGAACACAACTTTTTGTGATAAAAGCGATTTTTAGAGTAAATTCATCTTTCAATTTCAGGTTCGATATACGGGTTATAGGGATAGACCTCTCGAAGAACGCCAAATGAGGTTCCAAAACGGCTGTCGGGAAGGCCACACCGAAATCGTAAGTCATGAAATATTTTATCCATTTTTACATTGATTTTTTGCCTTGCATATTTAGGTAAGTTATTCGTTTAAGTGAGTGAGTATCATCCTTTCAGCATCTTGATATATTGCAGAATGATGCAGAATATGATATGATCATGATCTCGATTTAGGTACGAACTGTCTATTAAATCTCAAGTCAAAAGTTTAAGCTTGTCATGTAAATAAAAGGCGTCTCGTTTACTTTCCCATGAGCACATACAACATAGGCAGACACATTCATGCACTTGATCTTGAATGCCGTCACACTGAGATATTTAGGTTTCATTATATCATAATGTTTTTAACGTAAAAATACGACGTGGAATGACTTTCAACTTTGTATGAATGAACATTTAGGCTTAGTCTCGCAGACTTAACGGAATTGGAATACCAAGAGAAATTGGTATTTTCTGAGAAAATTACGTCCAGTTCTCGGAATTAATCGAATTTCTCAGGCATTCCTATTATCGCTAGAGAAGCTGAATGAACGTCGATGACTTGCCGATTTTCAATATAATATAATTGTTGAGTGTTGAAGTGGGATACCCACACTAAAGCTTTTATATATGCACATACGTTTCTGTTTGGTCATTTTTTACGTACAGATTCTTTGCATATCCAAAAGAGTTCTCAAGTTGGCAAAATTAAATCTATATAGCTGTAAATATGAATAAAATTGTGAAAAAGTCTTTACTTTTGAAATTTCTGAGCAAAAAATGCGATTGCACAAGCATTTTTCCTAAATGTATGGATACTAGTAGAACTCGTAATATTGAATGAAACTTTTATTGATTGTCAACACGTAATGCAAGAAGCAGCATTTATTTTTTATCTCACTTTTACGTTTTTCTAGCTCAAGTGCGTTTGTTTATGCTTTGTTATTACTATTCAGCTAAAAGTATATTATTATAATATTCAAACCTACTGACAGGGAATCTTTATATCATGTCACGTTTGCAAAGGGTCCGTTGTCGGTTTTAAGGGTTCTCGGTTCTAATAGCAAAAAATGAAAACTGATATGTTCTTTGAAAAAAACGACAATATGGACGCCTGTTTCATTCTGACTATTTTTATGATTATTATGATAAATCCATGAAGTTGTACGGATCATGACATCTATATTATTCCATTTATAATATGCATACCAGACAAAAAAACTGCTTCGATTTTACCATCATGTCATTTAGTTATATATTTGTTCGGCCAACCGACAAAAAGCTCGTTTTCTATAGTCAGAAGATTTTATGATAGTTTCGGGGAGATCTAAATAAATATAAACATACACAGCTTGTGCCTTGTGCCCCTTGTCGTTGCCTTTTCCTCAAAAGAGATCAGAACAAAACATTAAACAAGCATTTTCCAGATTACTTTTGATGCAAGCGTGAGTATGTTGGACTAACAGTGTGTGTGATGATATATGCTCAAAAGCATACAACAACGGGAACGTAATCATTTTTATGATCCTATACAACACTTGGAGTATCAACGACAACCCCCCTTTTTATCTGTCAACATCATCTTATTCTCTTAGAACTTGTACTGCATTGCACCCATTTATGTCCATGCGGAATAATAGGTTGATTGATCAAACTACTGATTTGTATAGTAGTACTTTTGAAAAACAAAATGGCAGCTGAAATCTGAAACCTTACTAAAAAGGAGTACCATAATATGCTTCTAAATTCATATTACTATTATTTTGCTATTTATTCTAACTTGCATCTTTTGAGTGTTCACATTACCCCAATATTCAATCTGACAAAAAAGTGACAAGGTTTTTTTCCTGGTCGTAAAATGGTTAGGAATGTTTTAATAGATTTTTTAAGTGTATAAATAAAATAACGATTTTTTTGCTAATTTCAGGCATTTATCGCAACTGGTACAAATCTTCAATTAGTCTTCAATCCCGTGGCAAACGGATATCTTACCGATATGCGTGACTGCGACTTTGACAAGGAACATGGCAAGGTAAGTACTTTTAAAAGCGTTGATTTCTGATGTTCTCAAAATAATTAAATAATCGCCATAAAGTAGTAATTACATACATCCTTTTACTAAAGATCCAAAAGCATTTTTTCAATAATGATAATTAAATCATTATCTTTGTAAACACTTGAACAAAATATTCTGTTATCAATTTTGTACACCGAACATAAGGAATTAGTTTCGCTTTCAAGTTTCAACCCGTCACAAGGAATAAATGAAGTAATTAAGATCTTTATTAAGATTTTGACATGACCGTACATCTACTAAGGAAAGGGTTTTCGTAAGGTAAATAGGAACTATAGCATATCTTGTCAGATTACATGTCATAAAGAAGTTAGAATGAATTGCTCAAGGGCACTCCAAAATATTGGAGTAATTTTCTAAAATAATGCATAAGGAACGACGAGCCACGCAAGTGAGCTAATAAGAAAAGGGCTTACTTTCTTCTTTCATAATTTAGACTTGGTGGCAAGAATATTAAAGGGCATTAGGAGGCGGACAGACGCCTTTCTCATTGCTTTATAAGTCAAAACTCAAGATGGTAAATAGAGATGAGTATCCGATAAAAGCACAATTTTACATTGAGCTAACAACAGCCGCAGGGAGCATGGCATAATGGGAGTAGAAAGTGAGAATTTGTAAAGGAGGCTGTTGATTATTGAGTTAAAACATTACCATCACTGACAGACAGTATCGGAAAAGACTCCTGTTGGGGAACATGAAATTTTACATGGTAAAGGCTTTATGTTTTAACTGCTGGAAGAACAACAGGGTTGATGATGGTTTTCTACAGACTGGTTGAGGGGAAAGTGTACCTGTTTTTATACCTTAATCACTGTCTGTAACTTCTTACTAGTACAACTTCTGCATTTTGTTTGTAGCAGCTAACAATAATAACAGCAACGTATACATCACAAGTATAATTTATTGAACAGACCACCTGAAAAAGTAGCCAAATATAAATTTGATGAGAAACGGGGATGATCCTTCCGGAAGGGACAACATGTAATTACTGACGCATATAACCCTTGAGTTTTCCTCACGTAGTTTTTCTTGAGTTTCTCGGCAGTAATGGTAATCATGGAATGATGTTGTTTAGGATTCACTATGTAAGCTTGTCGACCTTTTCAAAACGTGCTGAAGGGCCAGGCCACACTTGACTACTGAAGTTGTGTTCACAGTTTGGAAAAAAAATTGAATATTACATAGTCAAAGGTGTTGTTGACTACCCAAAGTCATATAAAATTGATTCATCTATATGTTCTGCTGTTTTTAATCTAATCAGATAATCTTATCACTTTTATATTTAAACATTCCAAACACACCAAGGTTTAATGCAATATAGCATAAAAATTACGATAATTAATCCTGCTATCATCTTTCGAAGTATAATTTCTAGTGCCTTTAAACCTACTTAATTGATGGGTGCCATAAATAACAGTAGTGAGTTCATATGCAAGCAAGACCTCCAGAGTCAGGTTTTCTGTTTTTAAAATACGAGTCAAGATAATTCTATTTTAACTCAATTTTAGCTCTTTTTGATTAGTTGTTACATCATGGCTTGAATAATAAGTAAATAATCATACATAATTGATAATAATTGTTATTGTTTGTTGTACAAAAATTGTTCATATCTTTCATGCATGAAGTAATAGAGATTCCCATACTTCATTTTGCTGAGACGCTTGGAAGTGAATTTTGCTTTAAAAGTTGATTTTTTAAACTAAAGAACAAGACACTATACAGAGAGTTATGTTGCATCTACGGTAGTGTGCTAACAGCTCATTCGTCTTAATTTATGGACCAATTTTAGAAAAACGAAGGATCAACTAGTATTGGCTGTTTCTGTATATACACTACCAAAAACTTTTTGCAAAAGTACCGAAAAGCCACAACGTCTTCAATTTATCATCACAATAAGTTAAGTAAAACTTCAAAGGAGCAATATGCCAAACAGTAATTAACATTTTATAGCAAAATAATTACCCTTCTCTACTTTTTTTACAAAATTACTCTTACGTACGTCGTACGCAATACCATCAAGGATCAACTACAGTAGATGGTATAATTATTATTATGGCTCAATTACCTACCTTCAAAATGTCCTCATGCATGCACGAATGATGCTACGTGTCCGTGATAGTGATAATGCTGTTTTTGCTCCTACAAAAAAATTCACCACTTCTATCCTGTCAAACGGAAGCATTTTCCTATAAACCTGGGATAATTGAATGTTCCTACCGTATACTTATGAAGGTTTTATTGTTTTTAAATAACTACAACAGCATTTATGTTCTGTTTTTTGTGTTATTTCTCCGCTTAAAAGAAGGAAAGGGTTATTTCGTGGAGAAACTTAAAACAAAAATGTATGTATTGATGAATGGAGTGAATGCACAGACAACTCAATATATATATAGTGATGCAGACACAAAGATCATAATACCTTGATGCAGTTTGTGTCTTGTGTTCTTATTTCTAAAGTCCTAGTTTGAAAAAACATAATGACTAGGTAAAAATCATCTTGACCAGAGATAAATAGGAAGGTTATCATTAAAACTATTTTATCATGGCAAAGCCAAAGTGAGCAGTGCTTGTGTACGTGGCCTTTCAATTTTTCAATGGCCAGGGAAAAATATGTTTGGAGAAAATATTTCTTTTACGAGGAACATGTACATGTTTTTTACAAGATCACTTTAATGATGTGCACGTACGCCAGCCTGACTGTCTGATTTTGTGAGTGTCTTTTTAAGACCTGAAAATTGCGGATGCAGATGAACTTTTTGCTTTTTCATGGGCAATTGTTGGTGAACAAATAATAGGATTCATGTGGACAGGACAAGCACACTTTTGAATATAAATGAAATACAAATTATACCAATAATTTGAGTCTTCCGAAAGTACAGTTCAAATTCAAAATAAAAAAGAAAATGTGGAGACATACGTCTGACTCAAAATGACGAAACAAAAACTCCACTGACTGGACGTTTGTCTTTTAAAATAAGAAAAGAAAACAATAGTTCATTCATTTCTCATGTTCTATAATATTATCCTATGCTGTTCCGAGTTATAAACTGAACAACGGAAATTCCTGCTGAGAGAGTCGCAAAAGAAGTAAAACTAAAGGCAATAAAACGATTTTCTTTTGCACTTCAGTCGACTAAGGTCAACAACAATATAGGGACAGCGTAGGGGAATTGTATCATTGGTAAGCAAAACATAACACATAACGATTGTTGGTCAATTTGTCAACAAGCTCTTTTAATTGTATTTGTAACAAGAAAAAATCAAACACCAGTTTCCAGCTTCGAATTGAAAATTTAGTGGCTAGCGACTGCCTTGTGCGTGCGTAGGCTGACTGTTTGTGTGTAAAGAGAAATCAATACGCTAACCAGGAAGGAAGAAGTGACCAGTGGATTGGAATACAATGAGTCTGTTTTGGGTACATGGTAGGGCAAAATGAGGTATCGATTTCACTACACATTGCTCTATTGCAAGCTGTAGATTTCTTGTGTTCGAATCCAGCTCTATTGACCACCCGTGCCTACACATCCTTTGGGATTAGTAATGTGTCAATAAAGTGTTGCCAGAATTGAAAAACACGTGCCGCTAAACACGACTTGTCCAGCCCATCTATTACGAAAAACTGAAATTATGTACTCATTCTGTTATATGGTTAGGCTACCTTATTACATAATGCCAAACGATAGGTCAACTTAAGAGGTATTTCGGTTTTCTGAAAAGCTTTTGTTTTTAACACGAAATGTTATCTTGTGTGCATTTATCGGACACATACGCAAAGGGAATCTGTCTCGTCCATTCACGAAATCATGCAAGTTACAAAAAATTGTCATTCAACGTCTCCTGTATTTTTGGCTCCATTAAGAGCTTTGTCACCTAAAATATGTCATATTGGAACGCATATTTAGGGCTATTAAGTATAGCGGCTACGAATCTTAGTGAACCTTACTATAACAGCAAAACCAAAAGCTTTCTTGCCCTTGCATCATGCTGTCCTATAACTATTTATAGTTTAGCGAACGTGTCACCACTAATCGACTCTAAGTGAGAAATTATTTCACCCGTCGGGTCAGATGGTTAAGTGAAAAACGAGAATAGGTAAAGGTATCTGCATGGTTTACGTAATTCGGGTAGGATAAGATTTCAGGAAGAAAATTGTCTAGCCAATGGCTTTCAGCTTTTGACAATGGTCACCGGACTTGCATTGCATCTGGTGTTTCTAAACAAAAATATTCTTCCAATATACTCAACATTTACAACTTTGTTTTGTTGACAGCACTTTTTAGAAGAGTGCAATAAATAAACCTTGTTTAGTAATGCAGTTTTATGACTGGAGACAGCATCTGCATCCTTTAAAAAGTTGGTTCTGAAGGTTTGATCCTGGCCAACAGTCCACGGGACACGGCGTCGCGTCAGGCACATTATCACATAATGTGCACACTCTCCTTTCGTTGTTTACGCAATGTACAAAAGTTACTGGAAAAACTGACCTATGGACCAGGTTGACAGATTGCTTGGTACAACCTTTTTGTTTAAAACTGCGTTGTTGTTTCTGTGCTTCTCAAATACAAAACATGCTAACACCAATTCAGTCTTCTACACCAAACCATTTTATAACGGTTTGGCTGTCATAAACAAGGCAAAGGTAGTCATGATCCAAACGAAAAAAATATTGCTACAGTGCAAGAATGTAACTTTTAACCGGAGCCAGACTGTTTGTTTGTCGGCATTTAATAAGTTGAAAATTTGTATTGTTTTAACAAAGTTGAATAAAAGAGTAGTGTGCTTTCTCTGAAATATGTTTTCATTCATATTTTTTATATTTGATAATAATATTTAAACAATATGGTGGGTTGGGCATCAGAATCTTGATGTAAGTTTTCCCATAAAATGGCGTAAACCGGTTTCCTTACAATGCAATGGGCGTGATTTTGCAGAGTTTAAAAGAAATAACTCATCCCTAATGCATGATACGCTACCGTTTTATTATAAATGTTGAGCTCAGGATGTTTAACTTTTAGTAAACCAAACTGGACTAGTTTCTGAATTGTTCAATGAATATGTGATAAAGAATTTATTTAACCCCAGTTCATGATGGGTTGTAGTTTTAAAAACCTCACAGCATAAAAATTTTTGTACAAATATATTTTTACTTGTTTTAGCTGAAATTCAAGTTAATTTACGTTGTCCTGTATTTTATGTACTTCAATCTTATTAGGTAATACTTCCAAGAATTTATGGTTGTACTTGTATTGTGGTCTGTGGTTCAATTCTTTCCTGAAGCTAGGTATATCTGTTGCATAAACACATATAAGAGACTTATTAAATTAAGAATGTTTTCTAATATATGCATACATTTATATGAAATAATTTTGAACTTCTGAAATCAAAAAGTGAAGGAGATTCTGATTTTCAAAGATTTTGAACTGAAACACTTGAAAAATTTCCCATATTTTTGAAAGTACCAAGTTTGAAGTAGCGATGAAATAATATGAGCAATATATTCTTTATTACGCATGTTTCATAAATTTTCCAGGGGCTACTGATCTGATATACATGACAGTGGAATGAGTGGCCGCAATGTGAAATAAATGCAGGTGGTATTATGCCACGAAAATACAGTTTATATTTTTACCTTTGTCCATAACAGCAAAACACTGTTTTCAGTTTAATTAAGGAGGAAATGCAATTTGAGTTGATTAAACATGTCGTGGGAATGATTGAAAAATGGGTTTGAAACAGGAAAGTGGGCGGTTATAACTTCAAGTATGAGTCTGTCTTTCTGGTCTCGTGTCAGAAAACTTTAACATCTAAATTAAGTGTTGTATATTTGTCCGGTATTACTAACGACGGGATTGAATGAAGTTGTAATTTTATAATAACAAAAGTTACAACATGCTTTGTCCATTTCACTTAAAACTGGGAGAGTTTTTGTAGCTTCTAGCATATTCATCATCAACACATATAATACGTGTACGTAAATGTAGTTTCTTCCTAGTCTTCCTTTCATTAGTGAAAATTTCTTGAGTGTATACTTTCCAAACATATTTAGTAGTAGCTAACACAGCACACAATGCTTATACAAGTGCAGATTTGGAAATTAAGAACTAAAGAAACGGAACCAAGCACATCTAAAAAGTATGCAACGTTTATGCGCAAACTCATGATAATCAAAAAACATTCTTATTTTGGATAGGGGAAAGTTGTACATGGCAGAGTATTCCATCCCACTCCATATTGTAGTTCTGCTCTATATAGAATGATGGCTGGCATAAAGCGTCACTTCAACAACGCGTTTCTACAAAAAATGCCCATGTCTCCCCCGTCCTCCAGATCGATCCAAGATTGAACTGGAAAAGCTTTAAATTTTCGTTTCTCTTTATGCATACACACATTTAAAGAATTCATCAGGACTCTGTAATGTGCTTTAATTGAATTGGTTTACTGAAAATAGCTGATATATAAATTTTAAAGCTATAAATTAAACTTTTAGCTCATTTAAATAACTTGTTCTAGTCTAGAACTTCTAGAGAAAATCATTAAAAGTACTATAAGGTTATAAATTATGCTATTTTTCCCATTCTCAAATGGATGATAGTTGCGTCAAAATGACATTTTGGAACCAGTAAAGGACAGACGTAGGAAAATACCTTTTTTGTCGAATGTATCTTTTCATTTTAACTATCGAACCATGCTTGCCCCGGTTTGTCGAGCGTTTTTTTGTTTCCCATAAAGAATAGTTGCATTCACTCTCATCCTAAAAATAGAATACCAACAATGCTAATAGTTAAGATAGTATATTATATAAGTTATGGTGTACTGTTTAGGTTGTATACAAACAAATGAATCTAGTAAAATAATCAGGGGATCTAAAATTCATGAAACAAAACTAAATGGCAAAAACAGCAGCATAATATCCTATCTAATACAAAGACCATTTCAAGTACACTTTTTAGTATTTGTTTTTGTATAATATGTAATTGTCCCGTGTCGAATAGATCGGAGTTATACACTGGGGTTCTAGTTTGCTGTTCACAATCCCGTTACTGTTTTTAGATTCAGCCCCACACTATCGTACTGTCTTGGTTTCAAGTGGGTGTACTCTCTCCTTTCCCAATTTTCCCATTTAGTACAAAATGAAGCGATGATCATGATCACACTAGAGAGTAAATGAGTGAATCTTTTGCTAGTGCTGCTCCTTCTGTCACGACAGTAATTGATGGGCCATTCCATTATGATCATCATGATTTCTCGCCAGTTACTGCCTCACTCCAGGATTTCTCGCCTTCCCCTCACTCAATCCAAGTATGCAGCAACGTGATGATGGTGCCGTGCTGTGAAAACATACTATAGAAATCATGTTGGCAACAGCAGCGCGAGCGGTAGCAAGGCATCCCTTTACTGATTCGGATCATTCGGTTGAATTTGATCTTTACGAAATATAAAATGAGTACAGGCTTTTTGTGCTATTCTGATCAAGTACAAAACAGTCATCATGTTAATAATGCACCACCCGAGAGCTCTGTTTGTTTCCATACTGCGAGGATGGTACTTCCGATGCTTGTTCATGTTTCTCCTTGATCTTCCTAGATTATCCCGTTGAATTGCTTGGAGGACGGAGTATTTCAAACTTTATTTTTGCTTATATTGTATATATGAAATATTAATGTGTTGCGTCATCATTACGATTGAATGAAAAGCAAAACTACATGAGTATAAAACGTTTAATATTAAATTCGGTTCAACCTATGTATAAAGGGGAATGTGTGTGTAAAAAAGAACTGCTGTTGAATAAATATATGTATTGTAAAAAGTGCACCCTGCTGCTGAAGTTGCCGGAATGTGAGTATTGCCAGAGTTGTGATTTTGTTGTTCAAAGTTTGAATTGAACTTGCTGACCCAAGTCTGCCCTTTTTGTTAAACATATCTTCAATCATAGAAACATTTACCGTTTTCTAGATATATGCGTTTGACGAGGTTTTTCAAATCGACAAACAAAATAAAATGGCAATTTTAAATTTTGATTCAATGCGTGCATATTTTGTAAGTATTCATAAACATTTGAAAAGCATACCTTTTCATCCATAAAAGGACTGTTTTTGATTGATCAGCTTTGGCAATTCTCGTACTTCAACAACAACAGAAGAACAAATGATACGCTTCTCATTGAAGCTCTTCAAACACTTTAAAGTGAAATATCCATCCTTAACATCCCAGGTAGCTGTCACTTCACCATCATCATCATCGACTCGAAACATAAATGCATGGCTTGGTTGTGGACCTTCGTCCTGTGTAAGAAACATCATATTTTTCCACGTTCGTCGTGTGTGTTGTGTGAAGCTGTCAGTAAAATATGACGGGCTCACAGGTTGCCGCGTCGTTGTCGGAAAGAACATCTTTCGACATATCTCCCTCACACGAAAGCAAAAACACCGCAGTCGAGATCTGAATCCATGTGGAACAATGCTCACATCTTACTTCCTTACTTCCACTTGAATTCATTTCTTGATATGATATTCACAGAAAAAGTATACATAGCTAACTAAGCATACATAAAGCGTTGTTGGAGAGAATTTCCCGGTGGTATTCTTCATACTTCACTTTATTGAATACCTACCTACATTGTTTCATTTATTACATTGTTAACTAAAAATGTTGAATCCATTCAACAGTGGAAGTGCAAACTTTGACATGATGGTTCCTTCACTTTTGAAAGAACAAATTGAAAAGTCTCGTGCCTTTGGCAAAGTGGTTTAACAAAAAAGAGCAAAAACGTATCTCATGCACAATTTATTTTGTACACTTTTGCAATTCATTCACTTAAACCATCATCACGAATCATCATCAACATTCGTGTCATTGCATGGAAGAATGAAGAACAATTTACAAATGACATGAAATGATTCGCTACGTCTTACTAATAGGATGCAATAGATGCTTATACTCAGACCTCCTTCAGTCAACAAAGCGTTAAGGGCATTTCATTACCATTCAAATTACGAGCAAAAGACCGTTTCAAGCAAATCAAAATTTGCTTCTATGAAACGCTTTGCCTTTTTAAAAACTGAATAGAATTTTTCGCTTCAGAAGCAATATTTTTCATGCTTTTTAAGAAAGACAAGACAAACTGCTGCAGAGCTTTGATTGTAGGTTCATTAAAAAATGCAGGGAAGGAAGTGGTTGTGTTTGCATTGGAGCAAATTTTTGAGAAGGAGTAAGCGGAGCAAAGCCTACTGCCGTTTGCTTTCTGGCTCACTTCATTTCACAGTATTGAGCGTCATCTTGCTCGTCGACAAGTTTACACATTGTTGCTTTATCATACGATGATTCACATAATAAGAAACAATGAAAAGCGTGTGAGTAAGTAAGACAAGGTATGAAATATACCAAGAAATATAAATGTGTAGTGTAGTGGCAGAAAGGCAGGAAAAGTCTCTATGAAAATCGTCGTAGCGGCACTGACCACAGGTTTCGGCAGTTGTTGAGAAAGGAAGAAAGAAAGTCATGGTATGATGAGTGCCATAATGATACCCTCTTTGGGCATACTGCACTTAACAATTTTAAGGGGATAATGGATCCCTGTAAAGCATTAACAATGTGAAAAGTATCATGTATCTCTGCTTATTTACAACAACGCAACTGACACAAAATGCAGGTAATTTACCTGCGATGATGAGTGATGCTTTCTATAAACATTTGACGATTTATGGACGCCTGTTAAGGAGAGCTTTGCGGAGAACAAGAAAAGGACAAAGAGGAGGCAGATGCAAGACATGCAACACTCGAATGCTCGTGTGGTGTATTGTGTTTTGTAGTAAAGTGCGCAGTTGAGTCAAAGCATAAATATGAATGATGCATCTCTGCCAGCAGCATTCATCTTCTAATCTAAAAAGAATTACATGCTTGCACTGCAAAAAGTTTTATTTCATGCTGATGTCCAATGAATTCTAGGTTTGTCTATATGAACGTTAAAACTCAAGTAAAAAGGACGGCGGCAGCATGCTATGCTTTTCCATAAGCCTTTTAAGTGTGACATGTCAACAGGATGTCAAAAAGCACCGAAACCAATGCACAATAGAAAAGTAATGTAAAATGAGAGATTTTACATAATATTATGATTTAGCGACAAATATACCTATGCAAGAACAGTACAATTCAATACATTATTTCAATAATACATTTAATGTAAATAAAAAATGAATGAAATGCATTTAAATTGATGATAACAACGCATCTCACAATTTAAAATACTATTACTATTTTTGTAAACTCCAAACAAAATATTATGGGGAACAAGAGACTGTGGGAGCAATCTGATTGTCATCCAAAACTGGTTGCGAATAAGTGCTGTACATAAACAATTGAATCATTAGTCATGGGAAAATCTTTCATTTTAACTATTAGATGTGTAGTATATAAAAAGAGCTTTCTGTCAACTGCTGATATTCTTCTCCATGTAGTTTTGAAAGGTTTTTGTAAAACCAATTTGTCTGTGTTGTATATGCTTAAATTCGTCGTTTCGCGTATATGTGTTATTCAACGGTGTCACCACTTATTCTCGACAAACCAAGCATAAGAAAATATTTTTATCTTTGCGTAGTAAATTGTCTTATTCACTGTGCTGAATGAATGAATTGTGCAATGTTATTCTAAGATATATACTCTCATAATATGTCCACTTACATTATATATAGCTGTTTACAAGTAATTTGACCAAAATTCGATGTTTGGAGTTACTGAACTGACAACGAAATTCTTACACAAATATGCGTATGTATGTGCAATTCCAGCTAAGTATTTTAGTGAAGTGTAAAAAAGTATTGATACCATTTTTAATAATGCGTTGAAGACAACATAAGGAGGCAATGAGACGATTATGTAGTTTTCTCTGCTTGTTAGTAACGAGTTAGTGCTCATAATAATAATCATGAGACTGGGATCATTTCCGTTTTCTCACATTGATATAATTTTTGGTAATATTAGTGAGTAAAATAGTATAGCTGCCAATTTTTCGACTAAGCCTCCATTTTATACTGAACAAAGACTTTTTGCACTATATATCATCTTATATCATACTTAACGTGATTTGCTGAATAAATCAATTGACAATGTTAAATGCGATAATTACTGAACGGAACTGTATGCAGCGTGTGTTTTTCAAAGGAAATTATTGTCAGACTAAGCCGTTGACCTATATTGACAAAAACAAGTTTAATGATGAAGGTTACGTTGCTGAATGCATTTTATCGTATGTTAGTTAAACTTTCACACGCATACTTTCGTCAAGATATCATAGTGATTTACTAGGAAAACTTGCTTTGGTATACCTTCTTCGTAGTTGGTAGTGGTTTCAGCAAATGGTTCTTAGCAGAAGTCATTAAATTTTGGATGCTTCTTGTGACCAATGGAGATCCAATCCGGAATCATAAAGTGTTTATCTATATTGTTCCCATCTACTTGTTCATCCTGTATTTTTTATCCTGGTTGTGGTCACTCACAGTAATCAGTTTGGTTACGTATGCACAGGCATTTGCCATTATCTTAGTTTTGGACAAACTACAAATGAAGTTGGACTTGTTTCTTCTTTGTCTAAACATGTTTGTATTTCAAAGAACCACCCTGGTAAGAAAGTGCATTGCAAATCCACTGGAGTAAAGCC
This sequence comes from Entomobrya proxima, assembly GCA_029691765.1. NCBI lineage: Eukaryota > Metazoa > Arthropoda > Collembola > Entomobryomorpha > Entomobryidae > Entomobrya > Entomobrya proxima. The sequence continues at coordinate 6,246,944 of CM056170.1, forward strand.
TTCCGTTTACAGTATTTCCTTGTGTGTGTATTATAAATATTATAATATTACAAAATAAAGTCGCTTCCGAATGTTATATTGAAATAACATGACATTCGATTCCTTATGCAAATAACATTACGTATGTATAAATTAGTACATGAGTATTTTTATTTCGTAAAAAACTGGTTCATCCTAGTCCCAATAAGTTAACTGAGAAACCGCAAAATATTTTGATAAAGTTCATTGTGAAATATATGCCTAGCGTAAATAAATGTACGTCTTTTTGAGTTTAGAGCTCATATCTAGTAACATCATTTTTTTGTTTGCTCCAACAACGAAGCCCTATGGCACGTCGTTGTCAAAACCAGCGTATATAAGAAAACCTCCTTTCTTGATAAGCACACTACACTGTCAGAAACAATTTGATAGTTGATATAAATGATAAAATATTGAAACTTGAGATGATATGTACTATGATGAGAGTATAGCAGCATGAGAACAAATTCATTGTTGTTTTAAAATTCATATATGAAATGTAATATATTACATACAGCTTTCAGATTATATACAGCATACTTACAATTGGTTCAACCATTGACAGTGAGGAGCAGTAAGTGTAGATGATTACGGGTTTTCATTTTGATTTCTCGTTTCGCATAGATAATTCAAAAACCGAGTCATTCTGCGGTTTCCATTTAATGGAAGCTCTATGAAACATTAATTTTTGATCACACAGAGGAAAATTTAGCACTTTTGATATCCACATTGAAATCTCAATGGGAATTTCAGTATTCTTAATTGTGTAAATGATACTTCGTGTTTATTGTTCACATTAGAAAAGGTTTTATTCTTTTATTTTTGTAATGCGTTGTCTAGCTTTCAGTTTGCAGAGGTAATAGTACTTATCGTAATAATCTAGCAAATAAACCAGTTTTGTTGTTAAAATAGCAGCAATAAAATCTTGACAAATTTCGAGTCTTTCTGTATAGCTATCAAGTCACACGTTAATATGAACCCTGCCATCAAGTGCCAAACTTTTTATATAATATTATCAAGACAAGGAGTGTGCTTAATGGCTTTTTGCGAAGTGAGAATAGCAAGCTTCATTGTCAACTTTTTGAAAGAACGCTTGACACCTGAATAAATGCTTTTGTATCTTATACACAGATTAGACACTAGCTAAAAATTCGTACATTCAGAATTATGCTCAAATGAATGAAATAAAGATATGCATACCAGTTTCGTGGCAGCACAATTTTCAAAGTTGATTATAGGTATGTTCACATAAAAAAAGTTTTCCTAAAATTGAAGAAAAAAATCGTATACCTTATCCCCAAAAAACAAAGGTGGTCGGCGACGATTTGTGGGAGCAGTATAGTTGCAAGGCGGCGAAGGCACAAGTACTGGGAGCCAAAAACGAGAAAATTAGAGAGTCAACAGCCGGAAGTGGGTACTCTTACTCTCCTCCAAATTCTACATCCATGTAATTTCACATCATCTTTCCATTTCATTCCTTTCCCATCCATTTCGGCAAAACGGAGAAGGTAGTAATTTCAGGGTCATTTTGTGAGGTGTTAGGTCCCGCCTACACGTTTACTGGCTAGGACGAAAGAAATATTACACCGTCACTCGTAGCACAGTTTTAAGAAAAAGCTAGAGCTGTATAAAACATAATACATCAAAGAACTATGTGCTTATATATTCATTCATACTGAACACTTTACAGGAGTGCAAATTGCATATAATTAGCAAACAGAAGCGTTCGCAACAACGCTTTATAAAACTATACATTTTATAATGTATATTAAAAAGATGAGTCTAGAAGAAGAAGAATCTGTAAAAGAGCAAAGCATCTTCCATTCAAAAAATCTAACTCTAATTCAATAAGACAGATGCACTACAGCAAATACTACAGAACATGCACAGCATTTTTTGTGAACACTTTAAAATGCGTGGATGATTTCTCTTCCGTATTTCATTTGATCATAAATATGTAATTACATAGGCAAGTGTCTGACACTGCTTATTAGGACGTTCCGCTGTTGTACTCAAAGCCTTATTGTTTCAACTTGAAAACAGCCGTCATAAAATTTGTAAATGTAATGTAGTAATGTCGATACTTCCACCCAGACATGTAGCGTAGAGGAAGACGTAATTTGATAAACATTGCGTGAGCAGCTCTCATCAGCAACGAAATGAAGTTTACCTGCTTTTCCTTTCCCATTTTCATAGGATGAAACGACCGACATCAGACTAACCGCCTGCCTTGTGTTGTCGTCTCCATTTATATAACTACTCTACTTTATCAAGTTGAAAAAATCATGTATTTGCATGCATGCATGTAGCTGTAACTTCTTGTGCAATAGAAAAACCGAATATCCTATATATCTAACCAAAGCCTTGTTATTTGTTTATGAATCATAAGTTTTGATAAATGCATAGATATTGTTAGTCGTGATTATTTAATTTAATAAAACATCACTTTAGATTACTATTGTTTTGTGGATATTGAAACTGCACTCAACAACTATCTCAGAGTGTATCTCAGATAAAATGATTACACCACGGTCTTTTAAGAAATGTATTTTCGTTAAAGATTTTCTCAAAAGTTTCAGTTTCAACCAACGTTTCATTATTAAACGGAAATAAGGTTTTATTTCTTGTAAATTTGATACTAGCTAAGAATTCGTAGAAATGTTTATAAATATAGTACATTTATTTTAGCATAAATATCATAGGCCTGATCAAAGCTGCAAGAGTAATGGCAAAAGGACTTGTACCTATGTGCATGCGTGTAATGAGTGTAAGCAAAGTGAGTACTAGTGAGTAAAGTCAAGAGCGCTAGATTCATGGCCTGTCGACTCTAATCAAGTTGATGCGTTAACGCAAGAGACTTGGCATGAGCTTTAATTGTATGATATGTCATAACAAATATGTTTACAAAAAAGGGGTAGAAAAGTAAAACGAACCCATCCAGCCATACTGAAAAAGTAAATGGTAAAATCACACGGGAAGGCAATCTGCTCATACATAGGATTCTTATTGCACTTGCCAGAAACAAGTTTATTTTACCTGGGCTCACTGTAATTTGGAGCACATAGTGTACTTATTGGCTTCATTTACATTTCTTTCTTCAATGTTACTACTGTTCCCCTGTAATACCACTGTTCACTAGTTAGTTAAATTAGGAGAATTCGTTTATTTTTGTAAAACTTTTACTGCTTCTGGTACTGCACCTTCCCTGTTGATACTTTTTTTTTACCTACCAAGCATTTTGTTTGCTTATCCGGTCTCATTTAGAAATTAGGTTGCACATTAGGAAACTGCTACGAAACTTCCAAGAACAGAATTTCTTCACCATTTTATGGTTGTCTATTACAGCGCTCTTTGTTAGCAATAGAAGGATTACTTGTTGGTAACATTTTTGTTATACATCAGCAAATTGAAAGTCAAAAGATGTTCTCTCCAAGTGCAAAAAAATAAATGCTTTTAAGAAAGTGTTGCTTCCTCACGTTATCGCTGTCATAAAACAATAAAACTGTCGTCTTGCCGTGCGAGTTGTAGCGCAGTTGGATTCAAACTTTATTGAGAAAACAGTATATTATTTTCTGTGTCCTTTTCGTTGACAAAAAGGGTACATCGAATTCGTAGTGATGATTTACTATAGGTAATACTTTAAGTTGAACTCATATGCTCATCATAAAGGAATATCATCATCATATTGTATTGGAAATGTTTAGACAAGCCGTATATAAACAAAGCTATTGAGAAGAAAAAGGGTCACGCTCCAAGTGGTCTCTTCTTTACTGCAGTAATCTTAAGAGGCATTCATCAAACTACGTTTTATGTTGGTATAATATGCCTTGAGTGATAAATGCTCCTACGCTTTAAAAGCTTTCATTTCAAAGTTTACGCGTATTAGTTAAATATAGAATCGTAAGTAGTCAAACAGTTCTTTGAAAAGCTTTTCTGATTGTGTGTTTAAATAATAATACGTGTGATTTTATTCGACTCGCTGAGTTTCGTGTGCTTTATCCGATTTTCGGATAAGCTCGGTAGGCGTAGAGGAATTTGTTTGACAAAAGTAAAACTAAAATGGTTCTCAAATCCTGATAGAAAGGGTTCGTTTTATATGGCAACTTTGCTTTGCTTATTATTTAGACTAAAGTAAAGATGGCATGTCGTTTGGGGACTCTTTTCCTACGGCAAAATTTAAAGAGGATAAATACTCCGAAACGTTACGAAAGCAGTAGTATATACTCAATTGGTTTGTGTGTAATCCTAATAATCGATTTTAATCCAATTGAATTATATACATAATTTACAATGAAATTTATGAATACTTAGTATGCATGTTCTTTTACATGAGAATAAATGTATTATTAAACATGATTGTATATACTGTATATATGTACGGCTATTTCTGCAACCCAGTTTATCTGATTATTGTTAGCTGCTTTAGTCGTTTTGTTTAGCACCCCATAGCTCTCTTTACATTTACTTCGGTGCATTATGGAATCCTTGTGCATTCCTGCACTTGTTTGCAATGAAATTTGAGCTACATATTAGTACATAATATAGATACAAGCACATTTTGTAGAGTTGTTCAAAAATTCTCCCCTTTTCGGAACTTCGTTTGTCGGGGAGATCCAAAGAACTTGGAAATGTTTGGAAGGAAGGAGAAAAATAGGAAACCGTTCAAATACTAGTGTGCTACTGTGTTACAGATGCAAACCGACGCACTTGTATTGTATCTACTACAATATGCAAGTTTTCTTCATACAAATTCTACGATTCAATGTTAGAATTGGGAAAAGTAAAAGTTGCTAGAACAGAAGACACGACTAAAATTTATACAATATGTGACCATCTTTCACTCGTCTAGTTAATCTATATAATCCGTGCAATCGTAGTTTAGAAACATTCTGATGAATGAAATATGAATAATCATACAAATTGTGACTGCATAACTTTTAAAATGCGGCTTTCTTGACTCTTTTAAAGTTTTGCCATAGTGGATACCAAAAAGGCAAGTTAATTGTTATTCCAAAACGATTTATAGGAAATGATTATGTTCAACGGAAAAGTAAAAGAAACAAACAATCTATAAGAATGGTTTACTTCCGTTCTTCTCTTAGTCACATTGCGCATCCGAGTATTCGGATTTTATTTACAAAGAAGTAATATCTATTATCTTGTTTCGCTGCAACTTGCCTTTTGATCTTTGTAAGCACTCACTCCCTTTTTATCGCTCCTTCAGTATATTTTTATGTATCTATCATGCAACACATGATGTTGAGTAGGACTAGGACGATGTTGATGGTTCAAATAATATGGGATTCACCCCTAGACTCTTTTGTCGGGCCTAGATACAAGTAGCCTTTATGTTTTTTCTTCTCTTTTTAAAAAGGCCGATGATGCTTGTATAACTACATATAAACCAGAGTAAATTATTACTGGCACACTGTATAGTTGAAGAGTACATTCATTGATGTACACTCTGCTAAGGCAATAACATTGTATCTCCAGCAAAAGATATGTGCTGACTCGGAAGATTCTTTATCAACGAATAAGAATAATATAAGAGCACGATCGATATTTAGTTGCAAGTATACGGATGGAAAGTACAATACTCTTCATGAAATGTGAGGGGAGATGCTTTTACTTCCCTATTATACCCACTTTGTTCCTTTTCAATCTTTTAAATAATGCTGAGTTCATTTTGGCTCATAGATATTGCATGAGCTGATGTGCCGGGTCAAAACGAAGCTTTTTAATTTAATACGACACCAGTACGCTGCTCAGAAATTCCGACTTTCTGCCCTTCTACTTATGCCTCATCATGATCACAGAATCATCACTCCTATCACTCCTTCCGATCAATAATAATGCTGGAAGCCTCTGTATTTTCTTCTATATAGAGCTTTTATATTATGCATTAATTATTTTACATCATGCTGAGTTTCAAACTTGTGTCGTCGTGTGCGGCGCGTGGAAACACTTGGAGCAGACGAGTAGTTTGTTTTTATACTTGTACTAGAATATGTTTCTCTCCATCTCACTGCACTTCAGCCGAATAAGTATCACTATCATTGACTAATAATAAGCCATTCTCCACTTATTTGCTGTTTGACGATGACACGGTCTTCTAGATTTGGAAAGGAGGCGATGGTAAACACTACACCTGTCCTAATAAATTGGCCATATTTTGCGTACATTTGTTTGATGAATTGATAAATGTTTTCACTAGATATTCCCTGTGTATCTTCACATTATGAATAATTAACTGAACGAAGTGATATGACATTTATAAGTGTACTTGGCTTTTTCTAAATTATTTTCACAATTCTTTATGATGCTAAGTATCATTTTGCATGTTTCATGACAGTCAGCATTCAGTGCGTACAGAAATTTCATGCACAAAAAAGAAAATGAGAACTCATCTGTGTCAATACTGAAGTGTGCTTGCTCACTCACAGAAGAATAAATTATTCATACTGAATAAAATTTCATGGAATCGGGATTAAAGTGAAAGAATAATATATACGATACATACAGGCAGCTTGAGATACGAATATGCCACTGCATATGCTTTTGGTTACAAACAAAGTTTCATAACCAAAAATGTTTCTTTGTTAGAACAGCTTACCTTTCCCTAATTAGGGGTTCTGTTTTGACTAAAAAGATAGATATACCGTACACGGATTATAATATTGCAATATATACTGCTCTAGAAGTTGAAAGAATATCATCCGCTGTTATCAATTCATGTGTGAGTATGAACACACTTAACGAAGCGATCATCTTCATCATTCACGTCATCGTGAAGTAGACAAGGTAGATAGCTCAGCAAAAAACTGTAGGTACTTGTAGAGATCCCCAGAAAGAATTGTTTTGTAAGGCAGGCTTATAAAAGCACAAAAACCAAATGAGGCGTCATGCACACAAGGCTAATTCATCCGCTACGCAACTGGGTGGCCAATTGTCCAATTCCTCCTTCATGAAATACATATGATATTATGCTACCTAACTTGTGTACTGTCTAATGGAAAAGAGTACACAATAACGCTACATTCGTCACTCACTTACGTTCGTAACGTGATTTCTTTTCCTCGTATTTTTGCACAAAACACAGTGCATCATGAACCATGAATTACATTTTAGCAGCTTAAATCCAGACTCCAGGGAGAGTGTAAACATAGAAATGTGAGAGCCACTAGTGAAATGTATAGGAAATATTTTCATTAATAAATGCATATTTCGTTTGGGGTAATATGAACCATTTTTCCTTACTTTAATGAAGAATCCATATTATTATACTGCTCTATTTTTTATTGAAACGTTTATGCTATAAGCATTCATTCTTTGTATCTTATTTCCAATTTATGAAGTACGTATTGTTAATGCATGGCCATGCACAATACTTTGTAGATGCTTCTTACAGAATACATTAACTTTTACATTTACTTTGTTAATCGTTTTAGATTTCGATATTTCAAATGTGTTATCATCAAATCATTTTTCAGCAATGTTGACAGCATTGCAGTCACTGCATATGTATTTTTGTAATGCTAACCCTTTATAAAACGCTAATCATGTCCATTTATTGTCGTGATTTACCCCTTTTGCCCTTTTGCTTTGTTGGCGTATTATTATTACTTGCGCAGTAAATCACCAAACGATGACTGTACCTAAATGAAGGCGAACGCAGTTCGTTTGTTTGTTTGGGTTGATTCGCTGACGTAACACATGTGCTAGCTTTTATAAATGACACTGGCACTTGGCACTACATTTACATGTTGTATGTACACCGGGGACGTGTGATGTGCAATGCAATGATAATAAAGTTATCACAACTTATCAAATTATATAAGCTTCAGCATTCAGTTTGCGCTATAAAAGCCGTTGACTTTTTCGGGATTTTTACCCTTTTTATTTCATCATCTTGTTAATGACCGGTTATCAAAATTGTTTTCTTTGCCAGGTTTACAATAACATGGCCTTTACAGCATAAAAGGCGACTCTCCTTTCAATGATTTATCCAGTCACTGCGACTACATATGGTGTGAATCCACAGGGTACAGGGAAATGTGCCTCGCTACCTCGGAAAATGAAAAGAAATCTTTGTCATTTTGTGAAAAGTTGTGATTTCCTGCTGCTATAACAAGCACATTGACGCCCAGTCAAAATATGGGCAAAACTTCCAAGTTTATATAGAAATGATTTTCTATTTTAGTATTACTGCTTTTTTCATCACAAAAATTACAAAATGCATTATTCATGGGAAAGATAATTTTGGTTGAATTTTCGTGATTTCTGGAATTACAGAAAATAACATTCATACTAGTTCTTCATTGCAGACTGAACTGAACTGAACTGTAGGAAGTTGAGTTTCCTTCCTGTGGTTAGGGTTTCCATATTTTACCGTGTAAGCAATAATGCGAAATTCAAGTAAAAATATGAATGCATAAATAATACAGTGTAATTTTCTATCATGAATAACACAGCTTGCTATACAACTGTAACGTTCTTTGTTTTTGTGGTATTACTTTGTTTCAATTTCCACCTTATTTTTGCCTAAGCACAAGGGACTTCAGCTTACACAGCTCGTAATTGTCAGAATAAAGTGTATAAACCGTAGTGGTTTGCATGAAAGCTCATCTCGCAATAAGGCTATATGGCACATGTCCTCCGGCGAAAAAGCACACTTCCACGTAGATACCATTCAGTTCTTTACAGTAAAAACCCAGATTTTTTTTGCTTTTCCGAAGTTGTACTTAGTGGGTTTTTGAACGAACCCTTATATACTGTGTGGTTCTTTGTGGTATAAAAATGCTTAAAATATGAATATTACATCGTAACATTATGTAATATATGTCCATAAGTAACTTATATACGTACCTTGGTTTGCTTACAGGTTTTATGTTTTCCACAGAAATATGCATTACAACGATCGTTCTTTGTTAAAAATCTCACATTCATAAGTTTTTTAGGTCCAGTACTCACAATTTTCATAATGAACTACTGTGGTAGTAAGTGTTCCGAGCCTCTGCTGCTATGATGTTAGACTAAGAATGAAAAGGCGCCTTTTCTCGGCATACTGCTCGTTTGCTTTTACACAAAATTCATTCATATTTCCATGACTTGAGGCTCAATTACGTGATCGTTACTCGTTACGCGTACTCTTCGTCTTCTGGAGATGATCTTGTTACCATTGTCTTTTCTTTTCTCATGAATGTACAGAACTTCTGATTTTATTTTTCCACGTTGTTTCTCTCTCCCTTTTTAGCTCCAAGAAACAAAGTAGCCAAGTAAACTACCTTGTGTACATCATTATATGCTTGATTCATAGTTTTTGGCATCGTGATTTACTTATGGTTGAAACCATAAGTTTATGGTACACCGAAAATCCTTTTTTCGATTGTTTTGACTATGTGAATGAAAAAGTTTTCTACATCACAACCTAATTGCAATAGAAGGAGGTGAAACTCAACTGTATAATGGCAAGATTGCCTTTAGGGAAATAGTTTTAGCATTACAATTTCTGCCATTTGTTAGCCATTATTGACTACCCATCATCATTCCGGTAGTATACCTAAAGGAATTTGTATCTGCACTTATACAAAGCAAACAACCTTAAGCTGTAGATAGGAAAACATAAGTTTATTAGATATCATCAATTTGCATTATTTTTTGGAACATAATTATAGAGCAGGGATGAATTACGCTTTTAAACCTTGACACTTCAATGCTCGGGAGAAAATTCTTAATTACATAGTTTTAAATTAAAACATTGCTGAGTGATGAGTCTGCATCCATTTACCATTGAGAACCTCAAAATGGCAAACGTACAAAAAGCTGGAATGTACAATGCGTTTATTGTGATTCATGGAGCGACGATGATGAGCTTTGAACTCTAAAAAAGGCTTGAATCAATGGAAAAAATGAAGGAAAGAATTCATTCAGGATATCTAATAGAGTGTGACAATTCGACTCAAACATTGTTTTCTCCATCGAAATGAGAGCACACAAGCTCAATTATAACAATGGGTCTGTCACACACGGTGTATAATAGGATTGAATTGAACAATAAGCAAAGGGTTAGCTTCATCATCATCATCACATTTTACAGGCATTGAATCCCCTACCACCACGATCCCTTTAATTGTATCTTGCCTATATAGTGCAAAAGCTGCTTCATCCTTTCATAATGTGTACATTTGTGTACGTTGAAGATGTCAGCCCTTCCTTTCTTTTGAGTCATAATATGTGACAGAAAACTTGTTCAATGCAGCGCATTTTTGAAAAGCCGAATAGGATTTTGCATCATCAAGCCTAGGATTCAAATAAATGACTTATGTGATAACAAGAAATGCATTGGCAGAAAGGTCGACCTTACCAATCTCAGTTTGATTTTGTGGCATGTGCAAGGCATACATGTGGATTAAAATGAAGCTTAAGGACCACATATCAGGCATGGGACCACCATTGAGTCACCTCTCGTAACAGCAGCAGAGTTAAGGGTACATTCCGATTCAGAGAAACAAGAATATATGCTTAGATAAAAGTAAAAAGTCCTTGGAACTTAATGATACCGGAGGGGATCGATAGAACAAATAAGCGAACACGAATGGTGATGACGAAAACATAATAAGAAAACGAAGGGGAAAATTCTTGTAATAATAATAATAGTGGAGTTACGATAAGTTTTCATAAGATGATAAAAAAGATGTCAGAGACTTTATGTATCCCTAAAATTCAACAACAATGGGTAATAGCTACCTGTGTGACATATTTCACTGTTGATGGTTTGACAATAATAATCATAGCTCGGTTGTTGAATAAAATTGGCTCTTGAAACATTATAAAAAAGTGTGATAATTTGATTTGAAAAGTGAGATCATTTTATCTCAAGTTGTGTATAGCTAGTGTTCGTTGTGGTCCGTCAACGACAAAGTCTAACTGAGATTTCTCACGAGATCAAGTCAGCAAAAATAGCATGACGTGCGAGATGCAGTCACCATTCTCAACTTGTAAGGTTATTCTCTGGTGTAAAAATGCTGTAATTGACATAAAGCATAGCACATTTTTGTCCGGTACTTGTGATTACATAATAGGAAATTTTTTGGTCGACTCTCTTTCAATGAAACTGTTTCAACAATAGAACGAATCACAAGAAAAGTATGATAATATATAGCAATGTAAAAATACATCATAGCTAGTTCTCTTTGCATTGTTGCTGCCTGTCACCTAGGGTCATTCATGGTCAATTATGACATTAAGAGTTTACACTTTCTTTCCAGTACTCTGATTTTATATATAAGCTTTCGTTTCATTGAATGAGCAAAAGAGTTGAGTTGACTCTTTCACTCAGCAGTGTGCTTCTTCCCTTCCTTTCTCTCTTAATTTCAGGCGTGACGAAAAATGTTCAGAAATTTTCTACTTGGACAAACAATATCAAAGCAATCTTGAAATTTTATGTGAAATCCAAAAAGGCAACGAACAAATAGATGTGAGCAGGCTTGCAATGAAATCATTTTTTATAGAAAAAGAATTATGTGAGCCAAGTTAGTCACCCCTTTGATTCCCAAGACTGATGACTATGATGATATCGAGTAATCAATTCTTGGGTTTGGTACTGTGCATATAAGCTCGATTGGGTCTTTCAGTTTGCAGTTGTAACTTTACCATGATATATTTAATCAACAAAATATTAGTTTTCTATCATTTTTACTGTAAAGTATGCGCTGCCAAAATGAAATATTTTTATTATTATTTTGCCATCGAATGGCAGAAACATCTCAAAACTACATGTATCATGATCATTAGTGTATGGCATCCTGTTCTATATTTATAATGTGTACATATTTCCTTATATGACACCAACACTAAAGAGAATATTGCTCAAAGTACCGCGTATACGTAGGTCACAAACAACAGAAGTATGCCTTTCAAATATCCGACAAGAGAACAAACAAGGAACGCATGCTTCACAGTTCGCAGTTGTGCTGATCTCATCCGTGAATCATTTTATTGCGTTTATTAATGATGACAATTCAAATGGAACAAACAGAAGGGAAGCAGTTGGAGCATTGAAACAGAGGATAAAAAATAATTCAACTCTATCCCTTTCTCTCATTCAGATGATTTTAGACACAGTTGATGTACATGACTCTCCGATAAAAATATGGCAAACGAGTTGATATGTCTGCTTGCGCAGTACAGTTTTTACTTTTATCACAGAAAAACCTTGTGTCTTTTTGGAATAAATGTAAATACTGCATGTGCTCATATTTTATGGATGATTGATTTATTGTTACCTGCCTGATGGCGAAATTGCATGATTAAAAACATAACTCTTTGGCAAAGTGTACATTTAGTGAAACTCATGAACCTTAAAAATACTAGACTAATCTTAAAATTCATAATAAAATTTTAAATAAAAAAACATAAGTTACGCTTATTTCATAACTTAAAATACATAACTACACATTTTTTCTATTCTTATTTTTGAGCTCATAAAAAGCATTATTACTGCAGTGCCATACCTTTCGAAAAGGATAGCACGTATTATGAAACTAAAAATGACGATCCATAACAATGGCACTGGAAGCACATGCCAGAAAACGTTGTTTTCTTTGTCACCGAAAAGTCAGGCAAACGTCATACGAATAATTGTTTGAAAGATGAGGCGTTGCTGTCGGATGTTATCACCTTTGTCATGATTGACATATCCACTGAAATTCTTCTGAAACTTATTTTATGACGGTGACAGCAGATACAATTCATAGCTCAGTTTGAGAAAGATGTCATATATTGGCTGCTTTTATGATTTACGTTAACATTAAAGCTTGTTGATGAATACAATTACTTGGATGACTCTCCCTAAATTCCTTAGAATTATTATTCAGGCTCGGTTTAACTTTACGGATTTGTTGACAACTTATGGTTTGAGATGAATAGCATTGTTGTATGACAAACTTATTTAGTATTTATTGCATTTCTGAGTAGCAATAAACCCAGTAGCTAGCCCGGATAGGTTTCTAACTTTTGCGGTGACCTTAAAGTCTTCAGGAGTGTCCCCTTTGATCTGATCAAGTCATAAAGCTCTGCTTTATGGATTTCAGGGAGCACTTTTATTGGATATGCTTATTGGATGCTTTCATGTATTCATATTTTTATTGATCTCATATTTCTGTAATATTCTATATATCTACCATATTCATTTCATAGCAATTCAAATTTTCATTTGCACAATAACAATAAGGTCGAAATCCATGGCATATATTGTGCTTGAGATTGAAACTGTGTAACCCGGCATTTATTTGTTGTTTTCTTATAATGTAAACTAAGATCTTTTATTAAAATTATTAGAATTAGAGAACTGCAAAATGGTGTCAAAGATTGAGATGATTTTCTTACTAATACTAAAGTAGCTAACTTGGGTACCCACTCATTTCCCTTGTGTCGGTTTTATGATTTCGTCTTGTAGTAATAATAAGAAAGAGACAGAGAAAAAGATTATGACAATAAAATGAAATTGAACAACTAGTGCCGACCCGACAAGCTACTTCACGGTCCTTTTAGATATTGATATGGCATATCTTTCTCTGAATAGTAATATCTTAAGAGGATTATGCTCTTTTACACTTCCTTTGTTATTCCGCAATCAACACAAAAAATTATTGGTTTTTGAGTGCTGTACTGTTATTTTTTCAGTCATCAGAATAAAACATTCCCTCTAAAATTTGTATTTTTTTTGCTTTTACTACAGGTTCACATAAGGTCGCACTTTATAATGAACGGAGTCTGTGTACGTTGGCGTGGCTGGATCGACCTAGAACGGTTGGATGGAGTCGGATGTCTCGAATACGATGAAGAGACTGCACAGGTACGTTGTACAATAATGGTTTGTCGGATGTGTACTTTTTATGCAAGGACGCTTTTTATATTAGTTTTAGTTACAGATATTGGAATATATGTAATTTGGTCGGTTTGGTGTTTGAGTGTTTTCTTTGCGTCTTTTATGCTCACTATTCCATTTACTTTTATTTTATGTTTTCTCTTTTAATTCCATTTTTAGATCGAAGATGCAATTCTCAGGGAACAGATCGAAAGGTATAATCAGCGTCTGAGGGACTTTGAGGAGAAACAAAGAGCATATTGTGGTCAACAGGACCGCGGAGCCGATGTCGATTTAGATGTAAGAATTTGTGCATTATTTACTTTTCCATGTAAAATTCTACATTTGATCATCAGCACATTTATATAATGTGACCTCAGTATGATTGCGTTGCTGATGATGGCGGTGATGGATCATGTATCTTTTTTGTCTCTAATACCTTGTAGTGTATATTCTTTTGCTTTTCCATCATTTTTTGTCTTATTTCTATGATAATGATAGATCCAACTTCATGAATGTGGGTAAGGTTCCATCTCTACGTAATGATTACTGGTAAACTGTCACTTTTGGTTTTTTATGAATTTTCTCTTGATATCGTACTCACGAAACAAACCTTTATTGCTCAGTTTTTCCGATTTCTTTAAAAAAGAGTAAATAGATGTTTATTGGTTTTCCATGCAGCATCGATCACCAGAAGTTGATAGGTAGCGTATGATTATGCTACAAATATTGATTTTTTACTCATGCACACTGAGTACATAGTAATGATTATGCAATTGGGATAATCAGTGGTAGACATTCTGTTTGTCTTCATCTTTTATGCATTGCCGTTTTTTATTTGAATTTTGGATGACAAGCTGTGTAATGTCTGCATACAGAAACAACGTAAAGGAAAACAAAAATGTAGTTAATCCGTGTGCGTTACTACTAGGGAAAACCTATGTACATGAATACGTACAGTAGTCAAATTTGAAGAGAAAATCACATATCGGATTGGTTTTGTCCGTAGTTTTTCCACTATTTTTCCTCTTTTTGTGGTTTCATCTTCATTTCTCCCAGAATTATTAAGGCTGAAAACCACAAAAAGGCTTCGGGATGAACGGTTGTTGTTTTGTTTACGAAAATAATGCAATGCTTCATACAACACCTAAGCGTAAACAGAACAGCATGTGAACTGACTTTGTCCTGTTCAACAATAAAACCTTCCAATTCTGCTGTTGCATATATATCTGCTTGTAAGCTTTCTATAATTTGGCTAGTTCTTTTATTCTAAACTTTTTTGAAAGATAAAAATTGGTCGCCAGTCATGTTTTGGCTATTATACGTAACATTCGATAATGATCCATATTATTTGGCTGTTGTTTCGTGTTATTTAATGATTCTAAAGTTTTGTATTTATTTTCTACATATATGTATTTTTCGTTTAGTTTGAAAATTTTAAAACGACATCATTTGCACTTCACTAGAAACCTTTTAAATAGTGTAGCACAGCCAAACAAACGAGTCTAATAAATGAGATTCTTTGTTTGTTTAAGATATCCTGTGTATCATTTCACGCCAAATTTTCTACCGAATCACCATCCCTCATACCGTTGTAAATAAGATAAACAGAGCAGGAGTGACCAGTGGCCAAATCTAAATGACGTATAGGAGTATCCTCTAAGCACCAAACAATTTAGTGCTTGACACACCATTAAACGTAAATCCTAAGAATGAAACCATGAAAACATTTCCACTGAAGTGGTAATATGTTGGGTCAAGCAAAGCTATAACGTAAAGAAAAATATATTGTGCAAAGTTGTGTCCATAGTTCACGGTTAAGCACAAACAAACGCAAACCATTGTAAAAGATATGCATCGGTGATAACTTCATTTATTATAAGGCTCTTTTATTTCTTTCTTAACCTTTTAAGAAGCCAAAGTACCCTTAAGTACCCTGTCCAGTTGTAAAAGCCAAGCCCTGCGGTTCCGTCAACGACACTATTCTTCTTCCTCCCTTTTATTTTATATGCTGTTTGCCTAAAGAAGTGTACACCATTTCAAAACCTTTTTCATTTCTTCTATAAAATCATGGTCAAATCACCACATATTTCCCGACCTTTGTTTTCTAGCAGGTTCAAAATCCAGTATAGATAACACTGGCATGTACACAAACCCATAATGCTACTAAAATCGGCTTTTATGACCAGTAAAAGTCAATGTCTCTCACTTGTTTTATTGCCTTCCTGTGCCACTGCAACTAGCACCTCTTACTGCCTAACCCAGAAATTACCCAAAGCGAAACCAATTCATTATAAAATTTTGTGTCGTCCGTTTGTTGTTGTGTGAAATTATTGGGATGATACCTTCTAAAAGAGCATTTTCATGCTCGGAAGTATAACTGTTATTTGCCGTAGCTGGAAGCATGTAAAAGTAATAAAATTATACTTGAAAATATTTCATTGTCACTCTTATCTACACAGAAATGTTCAGAATGTGCCCTCGGCCAGCCAAGTAAAATACATTTTTCTTATAATATGATGCTTTGCTCTGAAAGTTTTTTATTAGAAATTTTAACAAGAACACTATTATCAAATGATAAGGGTCATGCACTCCCATGCAATTTTCGTAGCGTTAATTATATTGTTCGACCCTGGAATAACAAAACTAACACACGTGGTATAAAATATTACCACTATGTCATGTGCCGTGCCTTGGTCGTAACACTTTCTGTGTTGTATGTCTAGATTCGATGATTCTATTGAACCGTGTCGATTGTATTATCCTTTCAGATAAAATCAAAGCGATGTATAAACTGATAAAAGGATAAAAATCATTCCATCGGTGCTTTCAACCCTTTATTGTTCCCAATTAGATCAGTTATAGTTCACTAGAATATATAAAGCAAAATCGTCCACATTCTGCATTGTCTGGCTGATTCCATGCGACAGTTCTATTTTCGACGAAATATTGTGGGACGGTTTGACTTTAGCGGAGTTGAGTTACGACTCATGCCAAATCTTTTTTGTAGCATTCTGCTTCCGAGTTCACAGGAGTGAATCTGATCGTGATCGGTAGTCCAAAATCCAGATCCGCTCAGCAAAGATACACTTGCTACTAGGAGACAATAGTGCCTTGTGCCTGGGCAGTTGCCACCCATTAAATTTTAAAAAGATGCATATTGTAGAGACAACTATTTAATATTCATACTCATAATCATATTCACAGAAATAGCAAGTGTGTAAAATGAGAAGCAGGCAAAAAATGTTTAGAGCACTATGTGTACCTTCACACATTCAACTTTGCATCAAATGCAAATTGAGATGTGACAACTTGTCTGTTCTGTCAACAATAATTTTCATAAAAAGGTTCAACTTGAAACTGCCATTCCATGGTAGCATTCGTGCGACACATTGTCAGAAATTCGATGGCTTTGTCACGCAAACTTATTACTAACTGCCAGTAACGAGCCAGTGATCCGTGCTTACAAGTTGCACGCAAACGAGCTAGAGAAAAAAGAGACAGTTTCTTTTTCATGCTCTTTAAATTTAAAATGAACCTGCTGAGCTTTCATCATCATTATCGTCAAAAGGATTGCATGATGCCACTCATTGTTCCAAATTTTTCCTGCTAAAATTTCCAGATGCAACTCCCTTGCACTTCTCTAATTTCCATATATGAAGGGATACAAGTTGGTCCAAACACTGTATAAGTGGGATCAAGTTTATGGAAAACTGGAATTTATCATCATTTCGTTTCATTATCGATTAAAATAAGCCCACCACCATCATCATCCCGATTATCATGAATAATAATTTTCATTTGATCCCTTTCAAGTGCATTCGAACAGAGGCATCTCTTTTTTTTGAATTTTTAACACATAATACTGCTGTCTCATCTTTCACTTGTTCTGGTTCACTCCTTCATTTGACACTACATTACGTAGGACCACACAAACTTTGACATGCAAAGCATTATTATTGACAAGTGTAGAAAAACTTGTTGAAGGGGCATGCATATTGAGAAAATCATTAAGTTTCAAAATCCCTTTCCTGAGATGACAGCAAAGTGTCATCAAGAACGACCCTATATGATTTTGCAATGATCATTCAGTATCATGATGACATTTCAATCTCTATTCTCATAGCTACAGTGATTGTAACCTAATAGAACTGCAAAACTGGCTCTTTTCCCCTAACATCTGGATTGTCAAACCGAGGGCATTTTGTTGTGATATTCTCTGGGATTTGCATCAGTTGGTGTTGGTAAGTATTAAATAAACGTGGAGAAAATGAGTAAAAAATCGTCCCACATTTTGTATTCATATGGAACTAGGGATCATGTCACCCAGTCGTGTGCTCCAAGTTGCTTTTAAAAAACTCATGTAATGCATTCAATGCAGCAGTTATCAACACACTACGTACAAGCGTCTGTGTTTGCTTTAAAGATTGTTCATCAAGAAAAGCATGTCGTTTTGTTGTGCTCCGGAGTAAAGCCGTTTGTTGACACTTGCTTTATGTAATAGTGTAATATACCTTCTCAGGAGGAATGGAAAAAGAGGAGAAATGCAGAATGCAGTTTGATGATTATTTCGAGAGTATAGTGTGAAAGAAGTACATTGTTGAATTCATTTAATCACACTTGTAACTGGGTACAATGGTTTCATGCTGACAGGATACATTCAAGGATGGGATGGTCTTTTTGGCTATTTGTTTGGAGACATCTTTCAAAATCTCACGTTGTTGTTCACTTGAATGCTCAAATGGAATCTCCATGTGCTTAGGGAGCTTCACGAACCTATTGAGCTCATTTCAATCGGTTATTTTCCCATACACATAAACAGAGTTTGTAGATGATATTATGCTTCTGTTCATAGCCAAAATTCCAAGAGTAAACATTAAACGAGTTCCAAAAGATTTCTATTACATAGTACGGTCCATGTACAGAGCCCCCATTTTTATTAGGTATTCTGGTCATTCCTGCTTACAGTGAAACCTTCAGATTTAATTAAAAATAGCAATTAATCAATGCTTCCATCAGTCAATTCAGAAAGAATTCTTAGGTGATACTCATATTATGCATGAAAACAAAGTTCATAAAACCGAAGGCTTTGAATGAGAAGTTTGAATCATCATAATGAATGTACAGACATTCATACAAATTTTTAAATCTTACAAAGTGAAAATCATCATCCTTAGTCTTGAGTTTCTGACATTGATAAAATGCGTACATGACAAAGTATTTGTACTTACATTTACATTTACATTACGCCACGTTGATACTAATAATAAGGTTGAAGGTACAAATATTTCTAATTATTTAAATATTTAAAATCCATGCATATAAAAATATATAACACTTTTAGAAGTGCAAGAAACTTTGAAAATAATAATTTTAATATCTAATAATAAATATTTTAAGTTCACAAATCAAAAATACTGCGTGAGAAGTTGTACACTTGCGTTTATGAATGAGACTCTTTCATTGAAATATTATTGGTTTGGCTGCTGATATTAAATATATGTTAAATTAACCTTTTGCATGCATGACTGCAATTTCAAATATTTTAATAGTTTTTCATAAAATCAAACAATAAAGCTGCTCATGTTTTCGGTGCAAAATATAATGACCAGTTTTCATGTAAACACATCATCCGTATATTACCGTGCTTGCTGTCTTACACGAGCTACTTTTTAAGCGGATAGCTAATCCTGATTAAAAAGGCAAAAACGATAAATCTCTGGAAATACAGTATGTCATCATCAGATGATACCTCACTTTAAACTTGTTGGCATTCTCATAATACCACAATATTCTTTACACGACCAAGGTGCTTCATAAGCCGTAGCCCTAGCTCTAGGGATGAACATTATAAAGTGAATGTGAATATGCATGTATCAAGTAGCCCCAATAGATACTGCCCTGTATACCCGTGCTGATTTTTAATTCAACCAGTGTGACTCAGGGCTCAGATTATATTAAAAAGAAATGGGATGCAGTAACCCTAAAACAGGAGCTTGCAGTTGAGCATATCTGATTGTAATAATTTGATATGCAAACAAAGTTGTCATAAATTTTACGATAATTATTCTTCCGTCATTGACACCTTTTTCAGTCAGTGCACCCTTGCCATATTACAAGTAAAAGTGTTAACAAGCGGATTATTTTTTACGTCAATCCTTTATGTCTTTATATGCAAAACACACTTTTATTTCAATTTTGAAATGATTTTAATATCAGAGGCACATTCATAATGATGAGATAATCAAAACACTACATGTACAAATGCGGAACTCAAACTGGAAATGTGTAAGGCAAACATCTGTGTACATAAACTCATTTTCTGTTGCCATAATTTGCATAGAATGTTCATTTTTATTTTTAAGTCTGAAAACCTCATATTATTATGTTATAATAGTTTATATTACATTTTGTTTGTTTTTTGGATGTATATCTGGACACGTTATTAGGAGTCATTATTCTGTTACAGTTGGACGTTAAATGCACGAAACTGAACCCTGAATTGCTGTCTTTCTTTTTTTCTATTACCAACATGTTGTCGTGATTTAGCTAAAGTTAAAGAGTTGAATTGCAATGTACAAAACTCACATAATAAATTGCAATGAATTGCAAATCCCTGGTATTGATAACAAGACACGCAGCCTTCTAGTTAGCAAACAACGGCCACGAAACTGTCTCATACTTATCTCTGGTGAATGTTTTGTACTGATTTCAAACTTTTCTTGTTTTTCAAACTTGACAATAAAATCGTTCACAAAATGCTTGCAAAATGCAATTATCAAATCCTAAGTTACAGGGACATTTGACTTTTGACTGACATATAAACGAGGCGCGTGCTGACTGTAAAAATCATGCAAACTGTTAGCTGCAAACTAAACGTTGAGTTCATGGAATGTTGACAGTCGCAAACATTTGTGTGCAAATATCCAAAGTGATCTACAGTTAGTTAAATAATTTATATAAAAATGGTATTTAAGAATGCAGTTGCAGCTGTTTGAAAGAACGTCATCATGACAGTAAAACCAGTTTTCCGGGAAAATAAATCAATTTAATTTACAACGAGAAAAACGGACTCCCCACATTCTAGGCAATGCAAAATCTTGTTGATTGATGATTCAGACAACTGCCAGGAGATTGGAGAGTATAAAGTTCAGTATGTAAATTAAACTTTTGACTGAGAATAAGACACCAAAACGAGCGTGCAAGAAAGTTTGCTAAATGCATTTCTTTTCGTCACCTTCATTTTTCATTCATTTAGTTGAAAACAAAGAACCGTTACTAAACTTAACCCTAACATGCATTTCTGAGAGAACTGCTTAATGCTTAGCTAGTTATGAATTGTTCTTCGGTGGAGTTTGTCCAGAAAAATGTTTTCTTTGTTTGCTGCTTCTCTTCTAATATCTATCATTTAGAAAAGAGAAACAGTAACATGAGCACTAATAATGTGTAAAGTTGTACGGGTGGTATGCTATGGAACATACTACCCTTTTTCTGTTGTGTCATCATAACATGAAAGAACATCATAACATTTAACAATCTTGTTAGCAGTCGCTTCATCATAATCACCATCATCCCTATCCCACTCCGAGTATTTGTCGGAACCGTGAAAGTTCGCTTTGTAGTTTGTTTTTAAATGATGTTTAGGTAGTAGGAAGATGGAGGCAGAAACAAAATTTTACAAATGACTCGTCTCATCTGCTGTTATATTATTGTACTCAGAAAAAGTACTGACAAAACTTACCATTTGTTTTCCATTCTCTGCTTGTATTTCCACTGCCACATTTTTCAGTTGATCTGTTCTGGTTCTGCCTGCGCTCTCCGATGTTCTACTCCAAAACTCTTCTTTCTATCTGAATTTTATGTTTATCACGCCCATTTCTCTGAATGAATGAGAGGTCTGTCGGGAGGGAAAAGGGGTGAGTCTTGGACGGCAACCCTTTCTACATGTTTTGCTTTCGCTTGTGTAACTACTTTTTTATTTTGATTCTCAGCTCTATATGTGCTCATTTGTATTCTACGTTTATTTTATTGCATTAGAGAACAATATGGATTTTTTAAGAGAAAAAACATTTTTTTGAAAAAAATCGAGCATTTTTTTTTCTTGTTTTGTTTAACAACTGTGCGATACAGTAATAAATGTGCAATTTCCATTATAACGAAAATATGTCAGCACAATGCATAATATGACAAATTGAACCCGGTTCTGTGCGTGAGTAATATACATAAATGATGACTTTGTATATGTCGCAACGATTTTATTTTGTTCACGCTACTTAAATCCGCACGAATTTAGATTTCTACAAAAAGAAGAATAAAAATAAGTCATATTGTTCGTAGCAAGAAACATACTGCAATCTATTAACAGCAGAAAGTTAATTGCAGTTTCGTGTTACTACTATATATACTGCGGAATTCGTTCATCCGGTGTTCGTGATTAGGCGGTAATTAAAATGCAAACATATTAATCACCAGTCATTTCTTTGTGCTAGATAATATGCGCTTTAGCGAGATGATCCCTTTTGAAGTCAGACTTTCAACAGATGGAAGATTACAAGAGAGCATATAATACTTGGTTTTGTATAACGCGTACGGAGTAATAATAGGCACGTTATTTAAAATTACATGTATATTTCCTATTTTTAAAAATCCTTCTTTATAGCTCATGCTGCTGCTGACTTTTCCACCAAAAGTCTTTCGAATTTAAGCCAAAGGCTCATTCTCATTCTGTGTAATTTGTAATTATTGAGCCACGCCTTCCAGTAATTTGTATCGTGCTTCCTTTGGGAACCTCATTGTTACCCAAGTTTGCTTTGGTAAATATGAAGTAAATGGCTTAACAACTCGAAATTACCTATCAGTATAATTATCAACCTTTTCCTCTTGAGCTTGTGTAAATCTATCATCCGCCCCCACCGCCATCACAGCCACCATCAATTCAAAGCGCAATGATCACACAATATTGTAAACAGCACTTTATTGGCTCTATCTATCTATATGAAATTCACTAAATTACCAGGTTAAACTCATAAATAATTTTATGTTTTTTTTCAGAGAAAGAAAGCGGAAGTCACTGCGGGACATGGTCATGGCCATTGAATTAAAAACTATACGTATTTTCTATCATAAGTTTGTATGTAAACAACTCAATACACACAAATACCTCACGAAATTGATTTAGAAAACACACTACAACAAACTGCAGATAAATGGTCACCTTTTCATGCGGCGCTAACCCCACTGTAATCAATCCAAAGTCCCTTCCAGAACTACTTGAATGCAGATTACACTGCACCGAACCACATAAAAATTTTAAAAACATAAAGATTGGGTCTGAAGCTGGATAACGTCTGCGTCTTTCTGTTATGATGAATGATGACCATTAGTCAACTGTATAAACCAAGTCCGTTCTTACCATTAGACTAACTCATTGTGAAAACAAAGTCCCGAATATCTTTGAAAATACACACTGTGTGGATATACGTTACCATTACATTTAAGATTTGCAATATATATGTACTTGCAATGTTTTGTATCTAGTTAGATCCAAGTATTTATGAATTTATGCTTATATTTGTGTTGTGTTACTTGTGCTAAACAATTATTGAAAATAATTGTCACTTATAAGAGCACTCATACCGTACTCATACAATCTGGTATTTGAATCTGATACCAGGTAAGAATATCTTTCCTTATTCTTAGAATTAAATCGAATCACAGCGTAGCTATAGATCAATGATATTAAACAACATCAAGTAGGCATTAGTGAAAGCTCTTTTTATCTCGTGTAATAAGTAGTTCTCATATAGCTGTAATTAATATCTTAACAAGAGGTTAGTGACCACTTGATATTACTAAACATGTACGTAGAAATTACTAGAAACAAATCTCATCAAGAAAATTCCGATATGCTGTTATTGCATGGCACATAATATTGCAACATGTTTATTTAGTTGTAGTTTATAGTTTCAGAGTATTTTATGCAAAATGGTTTTAAGGACACATTATTGAATCAATTTATGCTTTTGATGCATAGATGTACTCACTCCATGGTTTGTTCCTAAGGGAACGTTGTGCTATGTAGATAGTTAATAACTATTAGATATTTTACGAATCAATATAATATGGTTAGACATTGATAAATAGATGTTTCATGCATTAATAAAATATTTCATGTAGTTTGCAATAGACGTGTATAAATGAAAAAATGTAAGTTAGTTGTAATTTAAGTGTGTAAGTGGCTGAAATATGTCAAAAGCTGCACATAAATTTACCATTCGAGATTACGATAGCGAAATAATAATTCATCTCAGAATATAATTTAGTTTTAAAACATTTGTCCGAATTCCGACTCAACAATGCTTCAATGCAATATTAGGATTTTGCTTAAAAATAAGCTTCTCGTGCGTTTAGTAATTCAGATTTGATTTTTATAATTAATTTCCGCTAAAGACGGAAAAGTGCTTTTTTGTAGTGCATATACTAATATTCTAAGTTATAATCGATTTCGGCTTCGACTAAATAATTATGTACAACTAATTGTCTAGCAATTTTAAACATGTATGTCTCGTGAATTGTATTACATCTAGGCATCATAAAGTCTTAAAAATAAATAAAAATCACTGTGCAAAGCCAATTGCTTTAATTTTTTGTATTAGTAATTTTATTCTCCATTTTCCATTTTGCAAGAAAATGCTGTCTTCCGAAAAAATCGAGTTTGATTTCGTTGTGGGGGATCCTTGATTTGATTCTTGCATCCAAGTATACTTCTCTGTCTGTGGTCATTCAATGTCTCAAAACATGTGAAGTCCACCTGTTCCGTTTCAAACCTAATGATAAGGTTGAAAAACCGCACAGAAACAACAAATAAGCCTGCTTGATGGAAAACCGATTTCTTTGAAGGGGATGGAACATCATTAACGAAACGACGAGATGAGATATAGTCATTTGCTTGATCAAACAAGCAGGACTGTACTCGTCCCATCGTCAGTAAAGCACATCAAGCACGTTGCAGCTACACATTCGGTAGTGGATCGTAAATTAAAGGGTTAAAAGTTTGGAAGATGCACCTGCTATTGATGATGATGACGAAGCAAACTCAAACGCACCATTTTATCAGTACTTCTAGGGATTTTCATAATGCGTAACATGGTAGCAAAGAACGACAACGGTGGCGATGATCCATCCAGACTAATTCCAGATAATTGGAAAGCGAAGACTGGTGCTTGTACTCAAACAAAAGATATTTGACCGGCTAAATCTCATAATATAAGAATGACTTTCAGCGTCAACTGAGTTTTAAAATATCCCGTTCTTACTCAATGATGTCCCTCTTGCTCAAAGATAAGAAATTTGAAATCAAAAGAAGCAATTTGGTTACTGTTTTCCTGTGGTCTATTTTACGAATACATAGGTAATATGCGCGCATTACGTTTTTACTGTTTATCATTTTTGTTGTTGCAGCCGTACGTGTAAGTAGCTCTTGTCACTATTCAGCATTCAATAACTCTTGATTTTGACGTGAAGCAATGCAACATACAACAATTTTTATAATTTACGGCAAACTCAAAAGTTTATTTCGAATCTTTAATGTGCTTAAGCAATGAACATAGAAAAATATACACTGTTAATGTTCTTAGCTAAATTGCTTCGTTTGTCCAATCAAACACTGACAAAACCACAAAAGAAAATCACTACTATCACCTTACATTTGTTTGTCTTTGAACAACAACAGTATAATGGTCATTGAGTTGGGTAATCATTATTCTGAGCAAATTGGCCTTAAAAGTAATCCTCACTAATGCCCTGTGCTACTGGAATAAGGTAAGAAGATCAACAGACTAAAACTATCATTGAATTCTATTTGTTTGTAAAACTTAGAATATCATGATCTTGTCCGTAATATTGAATTGTAACAGTATCACGTACAATATAATGATAAGATAATATAATATGTCTGACAATAAGGTACGGATGAATTTGGATTTGGCTCGCACCATCAGTTTCAATCATTATTTGAAGATTATGTGAAATTGTTTTTAAAAAGATTTTTGTTGTCTGAGTTTTCAACAGGCTTAGTTGCAAAAATCATAAATTTGTCTGACTGGCCGTCAAAATATTAGCTTCTTTCTGGAGGTTATAGTGATGGTGAATATATATATGTACTTAAGCTTGCATAATAAAGACATAATTTTTAAAATCAACCTCTTTAGTACCAAGCGATATGACGATATGAGAAGGAAAGGTTCATGCAACCTTATGAGCGATTTAACAAAGATCCCTTAGTCACAGGCAGGTAATATGTGGAAAAGAAAAGAAAGCAAAATCCCTTGCAGTATGCTGGCAACCTTTAATAAATACGCTTTCATTTTTTCATTCATATATATTCATATATATCATCAAATCAATTATCAATTTGAAAGGATGGATTCAGCCACCCATAAAAGCTTGAACAGAATGTTTTCATATTCACAGCTACTACTACTTACTAGTATTCATTTACCGTACGTATATACACCAGATCTCGGCTAGTAACAAATGCATTTTATATGATTTTATTTTCCAAAATCAGAATTGCCCCTTTACATCCCTAAAATTCCATCTAGAAAAAAAACTGTTGCAGTTTTTAGAAAGGGGAATTCAGGCCTGCCTGCTTTCCTCAAACACAATGTAAACTAAAGAAAAAGAAAAGAGTAGTGTATTTGAATAAAGTTAAAAAGCGAGAAATACGGCACTACCCCGCTGATGTTGAACGTGGGCATTGTTGGATCGGAAAAATGTTTAGAATGGGTCTGGCAACATGACTCAACACAGATTCTTTTATACTTGAACGTAAATAGATAGCACTAAAAGTAGTACAAAGTTCCCCTCTCTTTTAATATTTTGACTTGATGTGCAGAAAGCCCATTATAGAGATATAAATGCATTCAATAATAGAGAAATATGCGAGTAATAATGCAATTGAGATGAAAAGGTGTGAAAAAGATCACAAATACATACGACAGAGTGATTACATGGAAATAAGAGGGACGCATTTGAGCAAAATAAGAATTCGTATGAATATGTGTAGACCCACTTCATATGGTGAAAACCGTTTTTTCTGTGATTGAGAAAAACTAAAAATTCGTCAAAACTACCATTCCAGTCCCTTCGTATTTGGATGCATGGTACAAGGCAGAGAAAAGAGAAAAATTGACTTGTAATGGGCCGATACATTACAAAGACACTTGAGTTTTCGAGTATTTGTCAACTATTATTTGTGTGTGCTGGAAATAACAATGTCCTTATGGATGATTGGACTCTATAGCTTTGAGTATACACAGTACACTTTGAACACACATCCCCGCAAACTTGTGAATGTATAATGAATGATACAATTGTGATACAGTAAAAGTTATTTGATATTTGTAATAATGCTGCAGCATGAGGATTGTGTGCGGGGGACAAAAAAGGCAACACGCTGTGACTCTGTGACCCTCTTCAATTTTCACCAGAAGTGTCAACTACAACGACAAGAGCGACTCCAAATATCTCAACAAGTCACTCATTCATTATTTCCACCTAGTCAGTCGAGCAAAAACTACTTTCAGAATTGTTACATATTTTTTCTGATAAAAACCCTGACCTCGTATAAAACTTATTCCGAATTGTGTGATGAATTTTTATTCTGAATTCTGTCTGTTATCAGCATTCGCCATTAAAATAATGATCAATCACAAGAAAGATATATTTATTTTTACTTGTTTACGCATTATTTACATATAATATCATAATTTGAGAACTTTATATAATAGAATTTTAGAAAATATGGTCGATATTTTAATCTGCTCAGAGTCCCAATCATGATAATAAAACGAATATTTGCATTTAAGGCTTAGGTTTACAGGGTTGGACCTTTAGATTATATAGCTTGATCATAAAATCCAGCAGTATTTCCCTGGGGCATCTTTTTGCGTCCGTTCTTCCAATAGATAAAGAGATAAAGTTTCCATTCGCTTTCGCTGTTTGTTATGTTTAATAGGAAAGCAAAAGGGTACGATGTTGATGAAACACTGAATGATTGAATCATCAAAGTTAAATTCAAACAACCCATAATTTTTGTGCAGCTGAAATGCAGGAAACACATTATGAATCATGAAACATAAATGCAGATAGGACAAAAGGTGTTTTAATTTTGATTATACTAATGTAAGCAACCCAAAATGTTGCTAAATACTTGATTTAAGTTGTAGGAGGTTGTTTGTAGTACACACTTCCTGTCTAAGTACAAAATCCGACATACTGTTAATTGTAAACTGAAACAGAAAACGAAATGAAACAAACAATATTGCACACGAGAAATGTGAATTTGTTGCTTATAAAAAGTCTCACTGCAATTTTCTATGATCCTGTCATTATGTTTCCCAAACACAAGGCAAAGCATTCAACAGAATAACATGAGCACGATCTGATTTAATAATCATGTATTTCATTATATGTTCTAGACTCTCCACCCACATACTTTGGTCCATTTAGCCGTTCATAATAAGCTCCCATGAGTCTCCAATTACTGTAATTGAGGACATCCTTAGATGATGTCAATTTTGCTATTTATAAACTTTTATACTGAGGATGAAAATGAAGCCTTACAACTACATTTCTTTTACAGAGAGATGGATTTAAGAATAGAAGGATCAACCAGTCAAGACAGC
This sequence comes from Entomobrya proxima, assembly GCA_029691765.1. Classification (NCBI taxonomy): domain Eukaryota; kingdom Metazoa; phylum Arthropoda; class Collembola; order Entomobryomorpha; family Entomobryidae; genus Entomobrya; species Entomobrya proxima. The sequence goes on from CM056170.1 coordinate 6,275,516, forward strand.
TTTTATTAGAACAAACTTAAAAAACAGTGAACTATGCTATAATGAACAAAAATATAATGGGGAAGGTGGTAGACAAGTTTCAATAATAATACCGTATTCATTTCAAAGGATATTTCCCCTCTTTTAAAAAATATATACTGAGCTTGATAAAAAAGGTGTCACTTTCAATGCAACGCAGAAAAGTAGCCTAAAGTTGATACGCAAGCATATATTGATGACCTAAAGGATGCTTAGAGATCTTGCCAAGGGATGTGAAGGGATTATGAGTGTCGGATTACACCTCATCAGTACAATCATCCTTAATAATAAACAAGCTTTCTCGCTTGCATTGCATGTTATGATTCATATAATTGTACGGATAAAAGAGAAAAGTAAATCTAGATTGAACTATACAAAGTATTATATGCTACCATTTTGATCATTGTTGATACTGTTTGCACTTTATAGTTATTGTTGATTTCACATGATGATAATTCTCTTTAAAAAGTATCATGTTCGATTAAAGAAGAAGGACAAGGGACACACACACTGTTTAAAGCTCGAATCATAGATCGGCATAACGTTTGCTGTTATAAATATACTGATAAAATATCATAACGGACTTATTCTTTATTAAACATAAGCTACAATGGAATAGCATAGACCAAGTATATCTATGTACATGTCTAAAATAGAAAAACTTGACACCTAAACTCATTGTGTTGTAAAAAAAAATTGAAGGAACAGCGTATTGTTGCGCTTTAAAAGGGAATGTACGATACTGTAACACAACACAGGCGACACTTTTTAGTGATGTGTTGTCTCGTCCAAAACGTGCATTTAAAAAATGAAGCAATGAGTTTATGCTGCCTGGAGAAAAATCTCAGGGAATCGTTGAACCATATAAAAATATGAGATGACGACGACGGGTCGTCGTATATCGTAACATCGCATCACTGTGCATGCAACGATCGCCATCAACAATCAAGTACTTTAGATGTAGATGTTGATTAGTTGGGTATCCTACCGACCCAGCTTGTATAACGCAAGTGGTGTGAGTAAAGTTATTCCGTAGGATCATAAATTGAAGCTTCTAGTAAAGGTAAGGGGATCACTTACAGGTAACTATTAGATGCTCCTGACAAAAACGGGAGATTGGTTTGTGTAAAAATACACAAGTTTAGATGTGTGGAGGCATGATTTTATCTCAAAGGGATACTTAAAAATAGTAATACAAACACACACCTGGATTGAGTTACACAATAAAAACGGGTAATTTTTAAATAAAATCATATCGTGATGACATGAATACTTGATAATAACAGTAGATGAGACACATTATTTTTTATTTATTGAACTGTTATTTCTCGTCATAAGAAATAACCTAGAAGATAATAATACGCATACATCACACCTACATTTTTTAGAAAATTAGTATATTATATTTTTATGTGCTTACGAATCCTAAAGCTTCATGACTTTCAAAAATGAAAAATCCAATTCATGAAATGTCGAATGCTAACATTGAGACGATGAAAAATGACTGTACCGTGACTTCATGGGTTTTATGAGACGTAAATATTATGTTTGTATTTTTAAAAAGTTCTGCTTGAATGATTATTGAAGAAACATTTATATGAAACACCAATAATAGATTGTAACAATTTTATCCAGAATTCCAAATATTAGGATAAGCTTTATGAAAAAAAGTGGGCAGGGTGCTTCTGACTTCAAGCGTCTTTGCAGTAAAACTAATAAAATTGCAAGCCCACTTCGTAGTATTGTGTTTCATGGGAAAATATTTGACTTTTTGTAACAAACTTGCATTGGATAAGAAATGGTTGCATCTGAAAAATGTGTTCATCAAACGTACATAAATTGGTTGATAACCTTACACTAATTCTTTGTTTGGTGTTCAATGGAAGGTCCAGTCTATCCAAAGAATGGGTTTCT
>CM056170.1:6277547-6316578 GCA_029691765.1 Entomobrya proxima
TTCTGAAAATAATAGTATACATTGCAACTATTCAATTCAACTCACATACAGAATGGCTTTAAGGATAACATATGACTTTTTCATAAAATGATCACTTCATCATTGGGTTTGAACGTATACAGATTGTAGATTATGTTAGTGTATGTGTAGGTGCTGTTATGCTATTTGAATTTTTAGGCTAGAGAAAACAAAAAACTATAAATATGTATGATTCATGCCTTATGGTAAAATAATGAATTTATATAGGAAACTTAAAGTTGGTTTAATCTTTCTTCGTCACTTTATTTGTAAAATATTTTGGTTCATTCATTTTGTTAAAATCACGCAGAATTTTTGTTTTACTTCAAAACAACGGTATTTAGTAGCTTTGAGCTACGACTTAAAATATATAAGTACACACCACTTCAATGATGTTTTGTTAGTATTACAGAAAACATTTCTTTTTACAATACCCATAATAATGCACACAAATCGAGCACTTTCAAGATCACTTCACTTCTATTTCGAGCGAAATCAATTAAAATCTAGATGGAAACCTTGTTAAGCTGGAAGTAATGAGTGTCAAACTTCATTCTATTTTGCTTTTAACTAAACTGACATTCGCGATCGTACCGTTTTCCATCTTGCACACAACTCTGACCTACCTTACAAAAATCTTCTCAGACTTTTTTCTGTTTAACAATAAAATTAGTAACAATGTTTCCTTAAATTATGGCTTATCAATAAAACAATATAAAACAAGGTATTTTTTTATTAAAATTCGACCCGGTGAGTGAGAAGGTGCTGTACAATATAAATCGCAAACTACAAATTGAGAAAACTGAGATAAAATTGTTCTTGGTCCGGTAAAATAATATAATGTTATAAACATTTGAAATGAAACCAACAAGAGGTTAATAAAAAAGTTTGGATTTGTTATTGGTATTGACTGGAAATATGTGAGACGTGTAAAACTTTGGAAAAATCTAACAAAAGCCGTTAATGTAAAATTAAAGACATTACGTTGGGCTGCTAGTAATAAATAGTTACTACACTTGAGATCAGTATGTTAGTGAAGTTACGTACTAGTGAAACGCAATAGTAACAGATGTGAACCTCGGAACCATTTCATTTGTATTACCATCATGTTAAATTAAATTAATGTCAGTCTATTTTTTGTAATCTTGGAGCATAGCAGTTCCAAACAAAAAATGTATAAAAGTTATTATTCATATTAATTAATTAATAGTATTACTAATGAGAAAAGCGTTATTTAAGTCAGAGATAAACAGCCTGACAAACATCTTTATGTTTCATTTTGCCCCATATTTCCATATTTCTACTCCCCATTTTAGTAAAACTAAATTTCTGTTTTCTGTAAAAAGCAGAGAGATGTGTTATAATTTAATTAGTGAATAAACAAACACTCACCGCTGAATTTAGGAAAAAAATGTTTAACACTCCATTTAAACTGTTTGTCTTTTTTCTTACTTTCTCTGTTTTATACTAAATGTACTGAAAAAGTGAGCACAAGAGCAGCTTCTTTCCGCAATACAATTTTGTTTTATGACCTTATTAGTCTACGGAGCTAAGGTACTAAGGTACACCATTTCTTTTTGATAATTTTACAAAAATCTATCATCATCTAAAATAAAGAAGGAAACAAGATTCTTAAAACTGTGGATTTATCAACAAATGCAATTTTACAGATTAAGGGTATGGAATTGATAATATCACCAATATCGCAGGATTAGGGAATACTTATTAATTACTACACAGACAAAAAATTACTTTTAACGTTTGGTTTTTAAAGCACTCAGCCATTATGCGACTTGAACAGCCAGATTTGAACCGTATTCCCTCAAGAAGTTAGGCCACTATATCTACGTAGTAATTTCTCTGGTTTTGTATAAACAATTTGAAGATAACTTTTTGAAATCTGATTTACGGGAGTGTGTTAGGGTAAGATATCATGCACTGATAATATTTAGATGTTTTGTGAATAATCAATTGAACATTGGCATAATCTTATTTCTTCATTCCATATCTTTTCCTCTGCATTTATATCCAGCTGGGGATGTCTATGGAACAAACGGCACATCATTCCTTTGGAATAACGAACTGCTTTAGCTTTTAGGGGTGGTCAGTCCAGACTGGACAAGTGAATATGAAGTTCTCTAAACGTGTGACCAATCTTGCCTTGAAGAGTCTGTCTTTTCAGCGTAAATGCTCGAATGGCCACCAAATGTCGGTAGCATTCCATACTTTTGTTGTACCTGTTGAAAATAAAAAATCCGATTAGCAATAAGTTTATTAGAATATCAATGCAGCTACGATAACAGAGCTTTGTATGTCTTGGAAAGTTGTCGCCAACGTAGGTATAAAACACTAAATGCGATTACTACTTTTTGGGAGCTTTTCAAGTGTGCTAAATAGGATCAATATACGAACAGTAAACAAACGATTGTATGTAGGAAATCCATTAGCTGAGTGCATTGAACACAGGATGATTTCTCATGAGATGTTTTCTCATCTTATTATTTACCGTGGGATTTCTTGTAGATGCCCTTATAGAGCTAAAGCCGATTAGCACAAAACACGACCTTTCTTCTTAAGAAGTTTGTAAGTGATGATGCTACGGTGAAGCATAAATTATACAAGGGGATGAAAATTAAAAATGAAATGCCATTTACAAGAAATAAATATACTTCACAGTACGCATGCGTAAATTTGAAGTAGCAAATCTAAGGCTTTCAACATTTCAACACATTAAGGATTCAGTCGGACATTTGTCTATTGCGTTATTATATGCAACAATGCAGCATTAAGAAATGAAATTCATAGAGTTGTGGGAACCCTTGCGGCACAGCTTTCGTTAATATGGATTTCAGTCAAATGTACCTGCCTATGGCTGCCTCTATAGTCTTCATATGAAAGTAATTTATTGTGATTTGTGAATGCGATACTTACCGTTCTTCCCTAGAGATGTCTACTCCCACCGTTTGTATAGGACTCTCAATGTTGGTCTTAATCACAGACGCAAAATTCTTGAGTATTAGTCGCAATGAATTGCATCCTGCTGTAAGATGACTGCAAACCATAAAATGAATATAAAATGAGAATCGCTTAAAATATAATAAAACTCTTAACGGAAATTGATTTTTATGAAAACTTACGCTTCATAGCGACTTTGTAATAACTGCAATATGGAAGGCAACAGGGCAACGCACAAGTCCAGGTTCCAAATGGAGCTGAATTCATAGAAAAATATTATTGTTTTAGTTCCATCATCTAACGAGTCAATTTTTGCAATTAAAATGTTCACTTACGGTCTCAGCACCAATACACCCAGCAGATCAACAACAACCGCGATATCATTCAAATTAACAGCAGCTTCAACCGCCGTCTGCTCATTTCAAAATATTCAATTATTAAAAAGGATAATCTTTGATATCTTTAAGCTTTTAATTCATTGTAGTCTTTTAGTCTCTCTCGAACCTTTACATCTTTATTTTGCCACACGTTAAAAATTATTCGCAGATTCCGCTGACGATTCGCAAGCACCGCCAAAATGGGTTGATGTTCCCGTACAATATTGGTAAAAACGTCTGCTTCCGTTATATCAACGCTATGTACTCCACCATCGAATCCAACAGCAGCTTTTTTCTGCATGAATAAAATATTATATAATTTGAATGAAAATATAACGACACTTTCAGAAGCTGGAAATGTGGAAATAATTTTTGTGTTTCTTACCGGAAGGAAATCGTCTATCGCTAAGCCTGATGGACGATCCACGGGGATTGGCACAAAGTCATCTGCACTTGGCTTGCAGAAGTCAGTCTTCATTAAGGCATCATCTTGACTCGCAGATGGAGCGACTTTTGGCATTGGTTTAACCTGACATTGTGCCAAAGGCCGTTCAGGGCTACGTGGCAGAGGCTGTAAGGGTTGGACAGTTTTCGCTTGACTTTGGAATTGTTGTCCATCTTTTGATGGTGATGGCAATAAACACGACTCCGAAGGACTTGCTTTTAAATTTCCTCCTCTGTTTAAAAGAAATTTTCATTATAGCACTTTTTACAATGAACCAAACTAGATGCAAAAAATTTAATATGCTACCTATTGTGAGAAGACGGTTGAGTGGCGTACCCAGAATCTAACTGAGCTGATCGATGCGTCTCAGTACTTCTTCCTGAGTATGGCCCACTGGAATCATCGGATAAAGAACTTTGTCGGCTTGATAAATATTCGGGACTCCTACTTCGACTTGACACGCACACTCCGGGAGAAAGATTACGATGATTATTTTGATTATGCGACATTTGACCCGGGACAAAGTTGGGAACGCTGGACCTTCGTGGTGAAATTTCAGGCGATTGGCGATTTCTAGATGAATCTCTACTGTTGACAAATCTGAATTTGTTCTTCGTGTAGCTTTCAGGTCTAGGAGATTCTGATTCCGTTGATGTGGCGAGTGATGGTTCTACAACAGTTTAAATAAAATATATTGAAGTTGCATGTTACCTTCTTGTATGGAAAAAAATTAACATGATATAGTCTGTAGATTTACTCACCATCATCGGGAAGGTAATCTTCTGGTGGAGGAGTACGGGGTACTATAATTATAAAAAGAACATGTTTAATGTTTTTTTTAGTCAGGAAGGTGGAACTTTCCATGCTAATTTATTGCAGAAAGCCTTACAATCACGATGGGGTGCAAATATTTCTTTAAAGTTGCTTTGATTCATTGGAATATTAACATGATCATCCTCCGGGTCCGTTGGGAGGCTGTCAGATTCTTCACTTGCTTTCATGGCATTTCTATTTTAAAAAGGTATGTTTGGAATCATATATTAATAACAAAAATATTATCAAAATAAAAAATTCTTAAATGCATTTTATAGGCAATTTTTATTACAATGACTCGGCGAATTCCGTGGAACGTTCTTTATTGAAATTTTTCCTGAGAGAATGGCCAGAGCTGAGGTTAGCTCGTGATGCTTTAGAGTTTCCAACGGGGTGAACCCGGTGTAAATCAACCACAAATATTGACACATTAGTAAGCTGCGTCGTAACTCCAACCTGTGAACATTTATATTAGCATTTTGTAATTTATTATCTCAATAAACCTGCAAAACAGGATATTTAGCAAACTTGCGACCATTGTGATCAAAATGTGTAGCCAAAATGCTGAAATTCTGCTAACATATTTTCTTTTGTCTAGAAACACTGCTTCTTTATATGCCGTGTAGGTTAAAAACGCTTGATCTCTTGATTATTTCGACTTTAACGGTCAAACGGTTATGCACTTTAATAAAATAACATCAGAGTCGTTAATTTGATCCAAAACTGACCTAAAATCATGTGCCGCATGCTATAGGTCACTTTTAAACAATTTGAAATCGTCGTGACCTTTGACCTTAGAATTGACCTTTTGGAATCATCTTCAGAATGCATTGAATTATGGTGCTTTTGAAGTGTTTCCAAAAAGAATTCTTCAAAATTCTTGAAAAATGCGGCTTCTGGAGCCGTTCAAATATAAAAACTGCCATAACGGCCACACAATTTCGAATTTTGAAAAATGGACAGTGGATTCGTTAATTTGGTCAAAAACTAATCTATAATCATGTGCTACATGGTATATGTCACTTGAGAAAATTTTGAAATCGTCGTGACCTTTTGACCTTAGAGTTGACCTATGGTGCCCATCTTCGAACTCATCCGAGCAAGAATGCCTCTAAACAATATGCAAAAAGAATTTTTCAAAAAAGTTGAAAAATGTGGCTTCTAGAGCATCTACGGACAGACAGACAGACGGACGGACAGAAGGACCAGACAAAACTAATAACTTGCTTCTTAAGTCGCAAGTTAATAATTATAATTATGATTATACGTAGCTAGACCGAGATATCATACCAACTGATCCTGGGACACGGCAATATCCTGGATTCTACTCCAGGATGTGGGAACGGCATCAAATGTTTCTGGGGGTTCCCAACCATGAACACGAAGTATGTCTGGAGATGCGGCAAACAGACAGCTTCCATTGGGGTGATACGTAATACACCTACAATAAAAATAACATAAATGAAGTGCTTTAAAAAGGCAAACGAAAATTAAAAATTACTATACAATCCATTACCTAATTGGAGGTACATCCGCTAAGCTGGAAGAGACTAAGGAAAACGTTTCCAAGTCCCAAAACTTTACGGTTCTGTCTAAACTTCCAGAAGCCAGCAAAAATTCATGGGGATGAAACTCCACATCAGTCACGGGTCCAGTGTGGTCCCCAAACTCGCTTAACACTCTTCCAACGCGTATATCCCAAATCTACGTATCAAAGATACAAAAATTATTCATCTTTTGAGTACGAACTGCACAGGCATATGAAATAGGTTTATTGCATAATAAAAATGTATTTTTATCATAGTAAATATATTTGGATAGTTATGCAATTATCAACAAGTGCCAAGCCCCTGGGGCATAAAATCCAATCTCTTGAAAAAATATCATGATTTTTGAAAACGTTTAAGGAACTGTGTGTAGTTTGCCCACGTATTACAAACTAATAAGCATAACTATAAACAACACGCCCTTCGGCAAACATCGTAAATCTTGTAGGTTCTAACCATTTTAAAATTGCAGTAGCAAGGCAGACAGCATTTTTTAATTTGCTAATATTCTAAAGAGAAAATATGAGTTGAGTTGGCTGGATATTGTCGACTACAATAGGTAAGTTACATTTTTGCGTGTCAAAAATGGTGCTCTCTATAAAAGCTTTGTTAGTTTGAAATGTGATCCCCAAATACTCTTTCAGTATATAACATGCAGCATTGCAGCATCGAACATCATTCTCAAATATCTACCCAAGTCACTTGATATTACCCGAATATTTTAAAACTAAAGACATGTGTGCATTATTATGCCTTTCTATTTTGCATTTACTTTATATTAAATTTAAGCCTGAAATTTTAGAAAGGTTTACAATAAAAAAGATTAAATTATGAGAAAAAGGTAATATAATATAGGTATTTTAGAATGCAATGTAATCAAGAACACCTAGAGATAATTTTACTTTTACGTCAATTCCTCTAAAGTAAATATACAAGCAAAATCTACACAGATAAATACAAGATTACTGTCAATTGCCAACAAGACAACTCATGATGTCTAGCCAGGATTTCCAGTATAACCATTTTTGTCCATCCTTTATGTCATGTTCTTGAGAAACAAGTTTTTTTTACCAAGCAAAAGTTTTTTTCTTTTGGGGACTTTACTTAAAATACCATCACATGAATGATAACGTAAAAATTTATTTACAAAGTCAAATGTATGTTAAGTATTTTATAAATTCTTACTTTCACGAAATTGTCTTCCCCTCCAGAAGCTATCCATTGTCCATCCGGGCTAAATTTCAGACTATTAACTGTAGTGCTATGTCCTTTGTACCCAAAAATACATCCCTTCTTTCGGATATCCCACATCTACGATGAGTAAAACAAGACAATCAAGTTAGCATAATTATTTGCGTTATAAAATTTAACCTTAAACTTTACAGACCACTAATGCAATTTTCTTGTCTTTCAAATGACCGCAGTCACATGATAAAATGCCTTTTGCGTTTAACAGACAAGTATAATATGGTGACGCACATGTAAATATTATCGTGAGTTCATTAATACTTCCAGTTTATTACTACAGAAGAGCTATATAAATGACTTTCGACCATACTTGATCAACAACATGAGTACCTATAAAAACGGTTTTCCTTTTTAGGCTCATCATCATCAACGTCAATGAAATTGTAATGTAATCAAACACTACTTTGGCCTGTGCATTACTGATTGTAAAATGAATGAATTGTTACTCGATGAAAAAATATTAAAATTATATCTCTTAAGATAATCTAATGAAAATTTAAAATAATCAATAATTTCGGGTAAGCTGTATTCGTGTTTTGGCAATCATACAATATAAAAGTAAAGTAGATTTTAATTCTTTTGAAAATTTTGTACGCATGTCATGCTCCTTTCGTAAATCATGACTGCTCTATCAACAAGAAAAGACAAATGAATCTTAATGAGAGAACAATGAGCAATAATAAAGCAATAGCAAATGCCGTAATTAAGAATCGAAGATTAGAACCCCGGGGCGGGGCCTTCGGCCCGTAAATAAACGGATTTTACCTAATGGACATAATATTTGTAATCCTGGTCAAAAATGGAACTAAAATCATGTGTAACACATGATATATCCATTAATTTGGAAAATTTAACAATTAAGGGCCCAAACCAGGACCTAAATAGTTAAATTTTAACTAATGGACATCAAATTTGTAATCCTGGTCAAAAACGGACCTAAAATCATGTGTCACACATGATATATCCATTAATTTGGAAAATTTAACAATTAAGGGCCCAAATCAGGACCTAAATAGTTAAATTTTAACTAATGGACATCAAATTTGTAATCCTGGTCAAAAACGGACCTAAAATCATGTGTCACACATGATATATCCATTAATTTGGAAAATTTAACAATTAAGGGCCCAAATCAGGGCCTAAATAGTTACTTTTTAACTAATGGATATCATATTTGTAATCCTGGTCAAAAACGGACCTATAATCATGTGTCACACATGATATATCCATTAAATTAGCGGATTCGAAAAATAAGGCCCTGATTTCAGGGCCTAAATAGTTAAATTTTAACAAACCAACCTTGGATTCGTAATTCTGGTCAAAAATGGACCTATAATCATGTGTCACACATGATATATCCATTAAATTAGCGGATTCGAAAATTAAGGCCCTGATTTCAGGGCCTAAATAGTTAAATTTTAACAAACCAACCTTGGATTCGTAATCCTGGTCAAAAATGGACCTATAATCATGTGTCACACATGATATATCCATTAAATTAGCGGATTCGAAAATTAAGGCCCTGATTTCAGGGCCTAAATAGTTAAATTTTAACAAACCAACCTTTGATTCGTAATCCTGGTCAAAAATGGACCTATAATCATGTGTCACACATGATATATCCATTAAATTAGCGGATTCGAAAATTAAGGCCCTGATTTCAGGACCTAAATAGTTAAATTTTAACAAACAAATCGTGGATTCGTAATCCTGGTCAAAAATGAACCTATATTCATGTGCCGCACAGCATGGATGCAATAAATTTGCAGATTCGAAAATTAAGGCCCTGATTTCAGGACCTTACAATCCGAATTTTAACAAACGGACTGTGGATTCGTAATTCTGGTCAAAAATGGACCTAAAATCATGTGCCGCATGATATAGGTCCTATGTAAAAAGTTTGACCGTTGGTGACCTCTGACCTTTGGAGTTGACCTATTGACCTGAAATTCATAAGGATTCTGTCGGAGGTCCACCTGAGTCTGTATACCAAATTTGGTTGGAATTGGATCAGCCATTTCGGAGAAAAATTGGCTAACACGGACGGCCGGACGGCCGGACGGCCACACGGCCACACGGCCGGAATAGGAAATTAGAAAGAATCTTCGATTCTTAATAATAATCAGCAATAACATTATTCAGAGAGATGTCTCGTTATTTAAAAGTCTCGACAAAAGGGCAAACACGACCATGAATATCATTAAAACATCTATGACTCATTCTACTTCACCGTAACTTCATGATGGGCTAGTTAGTGTATATTAATAAGTCTCGGCTCTGACTAGTTTGAGCATAGTCATGCCTGGATTATTCGTCTGAGTGTATACTATTCCTATTCCATACAGCACAAAGTGATAAAGTATATATTATGTAGTTTGTACCTTGATTCCAGAGTCTGAAGAACCAGACGCAAGAAAATCTCCATATGGATGGAAGTCTACACATCGGATGCTGGCCCGATGTCCTGTAAGGGTCCTTAAGATTTTGGCAGTTTCCAAGTCCCATATTTTTAGCGCTCCAGCTTGTGAGCCCGCACATACTTGTTCTTCTGTTATGGAAAATCTTACGCAATCGACAGGTGTTGAATGTCCACTCAAGGACTACATTAACAAAAAAATAATAATAAGGAAAAACATAAAAATCATCCCATATAAATGCTATGATATAAAAATATTTCCACTCCCATTTGGGAGACATATGGCATCATTTTGTCTACAAATACCACCTCATGATACTCTGCAATCCAAATTGACATAAAAGCCCTAAAATGTCATAATCATTCGCTTATCTTTATAGAAAATATTAGTAGAAGAATAGGTAAAAGCAATCCATTATATTAATGTACACGTAACACTTTTTTGTCTGAGACAACCAAACTACCAGCTAAATTACTTGTAAGTTACCCACATTGCCAACTTTTCTTTATTATAAGCGTCATCAAAACAAGAGTCGTAGAAGAAGCCACTTAAGCTGCATAAAAATGTGTTCATTTTTTCTCCAAAAACCATGCAAAAAACCTGCTACTTTGGCATTCCATCTTGAGCTCTTTCTGTATATGGGAAAGGCGTTAAAAAGCCAAAATCATTATCGGCACGGCACGTACATAGTTTTTGCACAAAGCTCTGCGAATACTCCTCTTTGGTGCACAGAACTCACAAGTAGGAGGAGTAAAAAAGTCCATTTCGTGATGACATTTAAGGAATGTCATGCTGCATGCTTGCCACGAAATCTGTGTAGTAATCATAATGCCTATTAAGTCTACCTATATACGTACTTAATGATGCCACACAAGCTACTACTATTCTGGCTGGAAGTGGTATATCCATAATCCATGAATTAACTAGGTGACAACGATATAACATTGTTCTAGACACGACCGACACGATATGGACGTCTAAACAAACTTGAAAGTTCGCTTATCAGCTTTTCTTCCCTGATGTTGCTGGAAAGCTGTTAGATGTCCTTTTCCATTCAACGAAGGTTATTGAATATTCATTATCATTGCTACTCGCTTAGGTTTACTATCAGCTATGATTTCGAACAAAGAGGAAGATACTATTATTTTCATCATAATTAGTTCGCATTAGTATACCTATCTGCCCGTTATGGTCAACAGTTCTGTCGTCAGCAGTCTAATGTAGCACCAAAACATTAAGATTACTTGGATAGGTGCTGCGATTTTCATGCATTTTTATGTTTTAGGTATTCAAAAAGTTATGATAATATATTTTTTTATCCATTCATGTGCCGTAATTGTGGAGAGGGAAAAACTGTCATACTGTCATGCATTCTTGATCTTCGTGTCCTTCGGCGGACATTTTAGCACTTAATGGTTTTGGTACCCGACGACTAGACAAGATAATTTTTTCTTTGAGAATAACTAATCCGTCCGTCGTGCAAAACAACACTATCACGAAATGAATTTTTGTATAGCATTGCCAAAAACGATCTAAATATAGTTTAAACATCGCACTCTCAGTAAGTGAAAAACATTTTACGAGAGATAATCAAAATTGCTGCGAAGGCAATCGAAACGCGTTTCACTCTCGACTTTACCAATAATCACAGCGTCAAAAACGAGAGGGTAATTCACAAACAACTTGAGATTGAATCTTTTCTTTTTTATTTCAAAATACCTTTGTTACATACCCACGCTGACGCTAGAAGATAATTTAGTGTGCAACATTGCAAAAAGTAACACGGTGAATTAGGAAAGGAGGATGATATGAGCTCTTCACTTTAACGAAAAAGTAATGTTTTGCAATAATCTTGCCAGTTTAGTGTGTTTTAATGCCACTGCGCCATAGAGAAATTGATAAACGGCCATTTTATTCGTTGAATTTTTATTGAAAAAGTTGACTAGTTCATGGGGTTTAAATACGTGATATGATGATGAAGAAACGATGTTGCATGCAAAAAGTTTTCAACTTCAACCTGCCTGCTTGAATGAAAAAAGTATACCAGGAGATGTAAGGTCTTAGTAGTTCACTCAGCGGGTTAACAGGCTTTATGATACTGCTTTTTGTATTAAGCAGAATTCAATTATAGAGTACAAAGCTTGAAAGTAAAATTTAGAAGGATTTTACAACACAACATAATTGCAATTTTGCAATGAAAATAAAACGAATGTACCGGTTCAATCTTTAGAAATGAAACTAGTTATATTTATTAATAAATACATATTATTGTGCAAGTAAAATTTAGTAGGGATAAAACTTGGAGTTTAGAGAAAATGTTTCAGCTATGAAAATGGCATCCTTTATTAAGACAATCATTAAAAAAGTCGTGACCATTACACTTGCAAACTGTAAACCAATGCATAAAATTTAAAGTATGAACTCCGAAAGCCACTACCTAAGAACTACTACTACTATAGAACCTAGAACTAGCTACCTAATTCAGCATCTGAATGATCACATTTCGGCTGTATTTCTATAAACCTAATTTTTCCAAACTGGAACAATGGCTTTGATCAATGCGTAATTATAATTTCAGGCGGATGCTCGTTGCACCCACATATTGTTGCTTTGCCTGAAAGCAAATACAAAAGCTACCAAATGAGACGAGTGACAACCAAGCCCTCTAAGCACGCATCTACTGATTTTTGTTTTTAAATAAAATTACTCTCCTCTCATTTCTATTACAATTTAAAGTAGGTAAAACCTGCATTAATACAACAATGAGGATGAAGACCTTTACACTTTTTTCGCAGATTCACGCATGCATGGAAGCAATTTTAATTCGTTACGTGTGTTTTTACACTTTGCAAAGTATTACATTCGTAAATCCGTCATTCTAACTACTTTTTTCAACTCCGCCCATATTCTAGGCTCACAATAATAGGGGTTCAAAGTAAGCGCCGTCATTTATGATTGATTTCTGTTTCGCTTAAAAACGAAAAAGAGAAATGTATAAACTGCCACAAAGATGACAGCCTGCACAGTTCAGAGAGTGTGCATCAACAATCATTATTTTGTGCGGGGACATGTAGCTCATTAACAATGGTTTGCAAACAGTAACTACCCCTTACAAACTTTAAAAGTCATGTCAGCTTTTTCCCGACGGCTACAAATATGCAGAATGGTAAATATAATTTATTGATAATCCTGAAGGAATATTTCATTTCAAAGTCATTTTCATAAATTAATATGTACTATACTGCGTATGCGTGGTAAGCTATATTTTTCAACTTTTTCTTTACGATATCCTACGCACGCACAACTTGATCTGATTATCAATTATTATTTACAGCTCCTTCAGCTCTCTCCTCTCTGATTTCCCTTCAAATTCATCAAGATCATAAAGGTACTTTATTGATAATCTACTTCATCTAGCCCTATAGCGGTTCGTTTTGTACTCATTCCAACTGCAACAACGATTTGTATAAAAAGTTCCTTTGTTCAAATATAAACTTAGTTGGCAACCAGCTTAAAAAGATGAAGTGTGGGTTGACATTACTGTTAAGGCTGCCCGGCAGCGGCATTCTGGTGAGATGAAATTTGCAAATTTCCTCTATTTAAAACAAAGTTTGAATGGGTGTATTGTTAACCTAAAATACTGTTACTGTTAGAACACCCAACCAAGAGCAGATTTCATGCAACAATATACTTCGTTTTCATGTCACAGTATGCACGGGTACGCTTTTGCAGTCGCGTACTGATAATTTATAAAGCGAAATGTGGTTGGTGTAAACTGCAGGGTAGAATGTAAAATGCAAATGCATCAAATAGCACACACACCACCCACTCGTTGTCAAAATTTCTGCAGAAATACGGTTCTGCTGTTGTAAGTCAGTCGAACGAAACATAAAATGATAAGCAAAGTAGACCACAATGACAGTTTCATCGCCTGTTCTACAGAAAATCAATAACGCTCTTAAACATTGTTGATAACTTGTAAATTGGTAATAATACACTTATGGGGTATTGCTGTGATTCTATGAAAAATACAATGAAAGACTTTTGACTGACAGTCCTTTTATTTTCAATCGTGCTGAGTGCACAACTACTCAATGTCTTTTTTCGAAGCATGCAACACCTGACAAAATTTTGAAAATCAAAAACAATACATCGACAAACCAGTTTCCGTTTGATATTAGTGCTTACTAGCTTTCTTTGATTTGGATATGCATATGTTTTCTTTCTATTGACAAGATGAAGTTTGGTGTGTTGAACAAGATTTTCGATTTTCTCCTCCGAAACTGCAATTTACAACCTATTATAATAGTTTTTAAAAACAATGATACGACATAACTATGAGTCCATGTAATACAAGTCATGTAGCACAGATTGTAAATTATTGTCTTGAGAACTTGTGCATATTATACAAGATGTAAAATGAGATGTGTGTTTGCAATGATAATATCACGTCAGAGTTTTTTACCAAGGCTTTCAGTCAACATTTATCTTATGTTTAACATAGTTTGAATATGTATAAATTGAATACGTTTAATAACTCAAATAACTAAAAATTACTCCTACTTTGTTACAACGACTCGCCAAGACGCTGTTTGATTTCCGCCACAACTATGACTGTAAAAAAACTTTTTCGAGTGCATGTGAAAACTTTCAGAAAGATGTTACACTAGCAAAAAAACCATGTCCAATCTAATCTGCAAACGGTACTCTTTCTATCAAACAAAGATCATTATCGAAACCATAGTCGCTTAATTCGATAAATATCTTTCAGCTTTTCAGCACATACAAGGAGTAGGAGGAAAGAGAGAGCAAATACTAGAGAAGTAACACAAAAGCAAATTCTTCTTTTAGTGCTTATTTGCCTTTACATTTCCTCTTTACTTTCTTGCTCTTTTTAATGCCCACATGCATGCATAATATATATGTGATAAGTAAACTGTCAGAGTCAATATCAAATCTGTAAAACTAACATGGATTGAGGTTACTACAAGTTTTGCACTGTGATCGCGAGTTTTGGACGTACATTACAATCAAAGTAAATCCAACTGCGCTTCATTCAGCACAAACTGTCAGGCTTTAGGTAATATGTTAGTGTCAATTTCATATTGTTATTTATGTCGGTCAATCCATCCGTCATTTTCATGTCCACCTTTGTCTAAAAAGTTACTCTATAGTTTACATGAAAGTTTCACTTGAATTATGCTTGTTTTTACGTATAAATATCCACCCCCAACATTAATGAGTCCCGTTGTCCTTCTTTTACTATTTAACATTAACAAAAGTTGAGATGCATGTACGATGAAATTACGAAGGAGAAATCAAATTTGTTCACAAGCCCAATATTGGGGTTACTTATTTTCATTTACCATCCTTGAGAAAGTGACGCATGAGAACAATGAACTTCTTAAAATGAGTTCCCCAAAAATAATGAGCCTTCTTCCTCAGACGTTACGTTTAATAACATGAACCAACGAACGAAACAGTGCTTTGATCTAGATTTCCAGTAAGTCATCATTTTAGTGAAGGTTGGCGGTAGTAGCGTTGCTATTCACCATACATAAATTATTAAAACTAGTGTTTCATTGCGAAATGCAATGCATGCTATTTGCAAAACAACATTCGAAGTCCAAACCTCACTAATATTAAGACTTCTTCCATCCTCAATCCTCACCCCCAATAAACCCTGTTAATATGATCATACAGGTTTCTATTGCATGCAAAGTGAAGCTGGAAAGGTTAGTTTAGTAAGTACTTTGCAGCATTTTCCAAGTCGAAGTAAGCTAAAAGTAAGTCATGCATTGCAAACTCGAATGCAACACATTTTTGTAGCATATATGGCCTTTAACATATTATGGCTTCTACTCTTTCTGTTTCTACACATGACAAAAATTGCCAACATGCAAACTTCTCATTAAGCAACAATCAATATTGGTACCTAGTTCCGTCTGGTCAAATGTATGACCTACTGAATCTCTGGGATCGACCGGGTTAGCGTTAGCATGAAATATTGTGTCGTTGTGCCTTTTAGCTAAAATTTCGCTATCCACTATTATAATAATGGCACAAACACATTTGGCATTTTCCTTTCAAACAAACTTGGTCCCATAATATGCAAAAGAAATATGTCTGCCATTATGACTTCTAATTTTTCAACACTAGAGAAATAAAGTACTTCCTGTAGTAGAAATTGATAATTCTTGAAAATTAATAACAATACAGTCGTAATAAAATTGAATCATTATTTTGTGTTCATCAATTTCGTTTTTGCCTGAAATGTAAAGTGTTTGCCATTTGAACAGAGATTTTCCCTACTGGGTTCACTAAATATTTCATTGCTTTTTAGATCATTTCTAATCTTTTCTGCTTTTTAAATAAGAAAAGTTTTATGTGTTGATGTAAGTTGAGGTGCAAGTGATGTGAATACAGTATATATTGAAAAGAAAACTTTACTTTGTGCGTATATTTTACATAGAATTGAAAAATCTGAACATTGCAATTTACAAATACTGAATGTTCAGATTTGACAATTGATAATTGTACTGAAGGATGCATGGGCGGGAAAATTCACGGCCCTTTAGCTATTCATGTACTAGAATTATTTACATACTAGAAATTAAATGGTGTATAATTTAGTTTAACTTAACTTTTTCTAAGTTATTATTGCCGTTTGGAACTTTATTTCCAACATACTTGTAAATAGAATTAATCCAATTGTATGCAGAGTTTTTGTTTCCTAGCAAGTAATCTAGAATGTAGAATGGCTTCGTTTTCTTTGATGCTAAAAATAGATTGTCTTTCGCTTGACAGCCAAAATTTACAATCATTAACATTCATTTGATTTTTAAAGAACATTCATACATACAATTGTATGCTTGTTAAGAAGCAATTTCTTTTGCATTCTTTTTCCAAAAAAGTATATTTTTTGAACAAAACTGTTGATGCATATTAGAGTAGTAGTAGCGTAAGTTTTTCCATTACACTTGAAGAGGAGTTTTCCTCGCGGCTCACTCAATCCAACATCCAACTATTTTTGTTTCCTTTTCTGTGACAGATGCATTCTATTCGGCAGCCTATTGTGTTTGCATTGTATATACATTAGCCATAGCTTTAGCAATGATGCCAAAATAAAATAAACAAACTTTTTTGTGCTGATAATTTGAATTTTTCTGTAAACAAAACACGCTTGTAAAGTCGGCTCTAAGTATCATGTATTTCTCATTTTACTCAAATTGGTAAATATAATGGTCTACAAAATGCAGCAGCAAAAGTTGACAATAAAGTGAATTCTACAAAAGACGAATACGAATTGTGAAGCGTTCGTGAAAGTTTATATAGCCATTTTAATGGATATTATTATATTACGTTATGCGACAGGGTTTGAAACTTTTGTACTGAATGTATCTTAACTGTTAGAACAAACTAAGAGTAACCTCAAAGAAACAAAGACGAAACTCGTCAATTCTGTCATTTACACTGCTCATTATTTTGATTTTGTAAGTTGCAAACGTGGCGTCTTCAATGTTGTTTTCTTGAAGAATAGAAACAACATAAGCCATTCATTGGACAGTTGCAATCTTTGATAGGAATGAAGGCATTTACTAGACATTACATTACATAGGTTTAGCAATAAGATTATATATTTAATTTCAATTCAATGTATGGGACTACAAGAAACCACATAGGTATTTGTATTTTCTTTTCAAAGTTGGTATCTTTCAATTGTTCGAACCATTAAAATACAATAATAAATGCGTTAATAACATATAACCTGAGATTCCATTACAGACTAACATGATGTTAGTAACATCCTCCTCCTCCTTCATCATCAAACTATTAATAAACGCGTTACAAAGTAATTTTCTTGCTAATCATAACCATACGCATACTTTCAAGTTACATAGATTGTATCATTTTTAACGGAGAAAAAATGCTTTATGAGGCATATAATATTTTGTGGCTTTTCTTGGATTATCTTATCATAGACTAACATTGCAGAGAGGTGTACTGCGCAAATAGCACAAGATTTTTACCTTGATCACTTTCTATCATAATCATTATTAAGTATAACAGCACTTACCATAATACAATTAGGCTTGCCCACAGCCCATAAATTCACTTTTTTATCGCCCCCGCCTGTGACCAAAACACGGCCTGACTTGTGACCCAATGACACAGAGTTTACATTGGCAGCATGGGCAGGAAACTCCTCTATAAAAGCAAAATAAAACCAAAATATAGTAAACATTTATGAGAATTTTCGTTTTGAACATATAGTTCGAGACATCTAATCAAACTCATAATCCATACACTTCATCATTTAACACTCAAAGTCAACCCATATTTGTCATGTCATGAAAAATGTCCAAGTACTGCCGTAAGCTATTGTCTATAATATTGTTGCCGCACGCCAAAGTTATTAGAATGATAATAGTAATTAGTTTTCTATATTGGTTTGCGTAATTTCAGTCTGTGGCTTCTCAAGCGATTTCACTTAAAAATTTCATTACTTGGATAAAATAATGGATCCGTAAATGTTGTATACAGTATACAAACAAAATATTCAGAGGTCGAAATTCACAGAGGTAAACATTTGCATCAAAGTATTAGCATTAGCATTAGTTTCTTAATCTTTAACTTTTATACCACATCATATGCTATACCAAATCATAAAATCTCTCGCATTTTTATAGTCAAATCTTTAAAAAATGAGCATAAAGTGCGAAATGAAATCACACAAGCCAGTTTTTCATTTGGGTAATTGCTTTGAATCATGCATTTCCTGTGTTTTTCGATTTTTCAATGCTATCCTTTTCCTAAACGTTGTTGTTCTCGACTCTTGAAATATACTTTGTAGACTTTTACACCAAATGCCATACAGTAAGTGTAACACTAATGGTAATCGTAAATGGTAAACCTTTACATTTAAGATATGTAGAAGGGTAAAAATGTTAACCAACAACAACAGGGAAGATAATGCATTTTCACTTGAGTAGCGCGTAGGCTAATCTATCTTTGAAATATTAAACATCTTTAAAAGATTATATATTGCATATGAACTGGGTATTTAAGTTTCTGAGTGACTGTGTAATAGTTCGACTTACATTCTAGTATTTCGGCATACATAAAAAATATTTAAGGTAGGCATGCACAAAAATAAAGCAAATTAAAGTATACTACGATGATAGTGTGAGTTGAGTTACTAGTTACGATTATTTCTAAAGTTTCAATGGTGACTACTACGTTTGCATTAAAAACCATTGCACTGTAGAAAGCAGATTCGTTTTGATTCTGTAAATTTTCGCATAAGATCTCTTGAAAAATCTGGTTTGCTTCATTCAATCTTTATCTGTGTCTACTGTGCACTGTGTACTCCCTCGTTCTCAAAATCCTAAAACTCAATAATATATATCCTGCACAATGAAAGAACAGCGTTACTTTTAAGTTTCAGAATTAACGTTGCAGTACTGGCGAAACAATACCAACCAACCAAGTAAACCTTAAAATGTTTCATAAAGTACTATGCACGCATGGGCATTTTTTGTCGTGTTTTCAAAGTTTCTAAGCCATTTGATTCTAACAGCTAACATGGGTAAAATTGCATACCATTACACTAAATATATTTAGTGTAATAAATCAGATACAAAGTATCGATTAGTATTGTCGCCATAGTCAATAGTATATTTATATATACTCTGCCAAGTAACTAAATAAGGCATTTGTAATGTAGTTGCGGGAGTGAAGATTTATGGGGTCTCATTGTTCACGTCACAACTTTTTTTCCTTTCCAAAAAACAAAAATGCAGATTTTTTTAGCTACGTTGATACAGAGATGACCCCCAAAGTCATGCGCTGCCATGGAATAAAATTGCCGAATGCCAAAACATTTCTAACCTAAGAAACTATACTACTAAATCTGAACTACCATAGTTCATTAGGAACATCATAGCATTCGGCTGAGAAAATCTTCACTCCCGCAACAAAACTACGAGATCCTCATTTAGTTACCTGGCAGAGTAGTAAAATCTACTATGTAGATTCAAAAATGTTAAATGTGCTGCAATTTGAACGAACCAAAACTGCACTTTTGGTAACTAAACAGACTTTGAGTTTAGCTTTATTTCATAGATTTTAACTAGTGTAAAATGAAATGCAATATGCCCTTATGATTGCTGAGATGAGTTAAGAGTTGCAAGAGAAAATGATGAGATGTCAAAATTTTTATTTATGAAAAATTATATCAAATGCACAACAATAAAATCAAATATCTATAACATAAAAACGCAGTACAAATTGACGCAGAATTGAAAGCTGTTCGAAATTACTCGTATATTAGTATATGATGGTTCTACTCAAACTGAAGAGTAATGCATTGTAGTAATCACGATCATAATGAATGGGTAATAACAATCAATTCATCCCATTCCTGTCTGTAATCATTTTGTGGTTTTCAGCCTCGTTATTAGAAGAGTATCTACTAAAAATTTCCAATCCCTCCGGTAAATTTCTTTTCTTCCACGCTGCATTGACACATACCGCTGTTGCATTTTCGTTGCATGAGTTTGCATTATAGTGGAACAAACCAATTTTGCTAACTCACCAAACAGCCTCTGCACTAATGCAATCGTCATGACTATCAACACATCACGTCATTACTTGAATTGCAAGAAATAAAAGCAATCTTTGTGTTGAGTATGGCAGGTAAAACGGAAAAATTCAAAAGAAATAACAGTAAATTGGCTTAAGTCGCAAATCATGCGTTTCCCTTAACACAAAAATACGAGGACGAGATTCAGTCATGCCATCTGATGTAGTATTAAACCTTTTATTTAAGTCGTTAGATTACACAAACCGCTTGGGTCTTTCGTTTAGCTTTTAAAATAAGTCTCAAGCTTTTTAAAACTTGACATGATATTATGATATTACCTACACTCATTAAACTTTGTTTTGTAATATATACACTTCACATACCATCAATTTTTTTTTGCTAAAACTGACATAATATTATTAACGAACTAAATTCTGTATATAAGAAAGAATAATCATAAAAAGGGTATGATCGTGGTTACGTCTATCCTAACTTGACTTAATTGCAATAATACCACTCGAATTTCACATTATCACACGAGCAAAGCATACCCAATGACACGTAATCAGTAACAGCCTTCGGGCTATACGTGTAGTAACTTGAGATTCGAAAATTCTACATTTGCTGCGTATCTTACTATAACTTTGTTTTCATATGATTTAGCATCTGTAAAAACCTTCCCATGATATAACTTTGAAATTTTAAATTCAGCAAATTTGTACTATAAGTAAAATAAACATTTAAAATTTTTTTTATAAACATCAAATAACAACATATATATTATTGTAAAGTTGTTGATTTCATATATCAATATTACTTATCATTTTGTTGTTCAAGCTACATAAATGATTCAATCTTGGTATTGACAACTAATTCGGATGCAATGTAGGAACGTTTTCAGAAAACACAATATGTACTTATGTCATTACATATATATATATGTACTATGAAAAACTCAGAATGCTACACTTTCATTGTTTGACAAACTGACAACTGCTCCCTTGGTAAATTTAAACAAACAAACTGCGAAGATATTTTAAAAAATGACTTTACTGCTTTACTACATTTATTTATGTGCAGTTCATTTTTAATCATTGAATTAATTCATTTAAAAAATCAGCAGATTTTATAATGTATACCTGAGTGCATTTCTATAATCGGATCTCCCAAATTTTGAATTCAACTAAAGTCGGATTCAAGTAAGTGTCTTAAACTTTAAGAGCATGTACAATGAGATTCAACAATGCGTAAACTACGGTTAGTTAAGTTATACCATCCGTAATGCGTAACATAAAAATTAGGTTGGCCTTATTCAGATAGCAAAATCGGAACATGGCAAAATTAGCATATTTGTGTACCAGTGTACCTAATAGACTTTTTTTACAACGTGATACTTTTTAACCCACATTAATATATAACTTTCTGTATTAATTTTAGTATTTAATACTTTACACAGAACACTATGCCTGTCTTGACGAGTGATACACGACTATAATATTATCAAAGCTGAGATATGAGATGAGTAAGATACAACCTCGCCAAATCTCATTAAAACGAATCCATAACTTTATGCCATGAGATCATAAAATCTAAAATCTGTACTTACCGAAAGCTAACGACTTACAAAATACTTTACCGATAAAATAATTTAAATTCACTAGTATGAAATGTACTGAACCATAAAGTCGAGATATAAAGTTGGTTACTATACCACCGTCGTATGTCAGCCTTCTCTTTTTTTGGATGACGTACATCAAATCGTTTTCTCAACCAACGTGACATAAACGTAACAGTTAAACCCAACCTTATCTATGAACGAACGCGCATGCAAATTCAAAGAAGATAATGTTTTCCCCCTTTTTATTGTCTTTTTAAACACGGAAACATCAACCAGTTGAACAATACACCTCGTCATGTCATCCTCAAAAATTCGCCTTGTCATCATCATGTTCATCCTTTTTTGTTCAAAATTGTTTGTACTCCTATTATTTCTATTCTCTCTTCCTTCATATACATGATGTCCCATATACTCTCTTGGTCGCCTAACAAAAAAAGTACTACACAGTATTACAGTTACAGAAAAATTATAAAAAACATATGCATCATCTTTGCTTCTCATTTCGCCACACTGCCTCCACCACCAGTACAGTAATCTACTCAACATAATGCGATCTTTATAGTTCAAAAAATCAGTGACCGAGTACAATAAAACAAAATTGCGTGTAAAAAATAAACGCACACTGATTGTGAGTACAGCAGCGCTACGGAGGCATCTTATGTGGGTATTTAAAACAATTCAGCAGTCCATACGAAGGCACAAAATGATAGGTACATCGCTAATATTTTATTTTATCATGTATTCGAAGAACTTTGGGAATGAAAAATTCTTGATTTTTCTTAATCTTACATATGATGTGTTGCCATTTTGTCTCCTTTTAGACCATTATCAGGTAGATAATCAACGATTCAAAATACTTTATGCTGCAGAGGATAAAAAGTCGTGCGTGAGTCTCCATAATATACTCACAAAAAGATTACCAGTTAGGCGTTAACTGAAAATCAATCATGCCTAAGCCTCATAGTCCATTGAAGTCGAATCAAATAGTCTTTGATTTTTTGCTTCATCTGGTTTTTGTTACATGGTATCTGCATATCTATCTAGGTAAATGATGATCGTGCTCGCACTCATTGTCAGTTTAACCAATAAAATATTAAATGTACTAGCGTTTAAATTTCTATTTACTTGCACTACCTCCAAGGAGTACACCACATACCACGAATAAGGTTTTATGTGTCGATAAAGACTATTATTAGCGTGACGAAGAGCTTTCAAATATGATTTACAACTTGTCTTGCCAGGGACTTTTCATCGATGGAACTCTAAACCTTGCAAACACGTACCGAATCTACCCCGCCTTCTACAAACAGTATCTCTTTTGCAAATTTTATTTTCAAACATGAATACAGATTATGAATATGATAAATCGATTTTCGTTTATGAAAATACTGGTGATAGGACAAGGACATCTACACAAGGTTTGTTTTCAAAAGTATGGAAAACATAAGCTTGGTTTGGGTTAATTTACCACTGAATCATTAATGTTTGTACAGATTAAATAGTCTATGCTATTTAGTTAGTTATGTATGTATTCATGGAGAGAACTACAACATAGCCTCCTTGCTCCTTCTTTAAAAAGATAAAAACAAAATATATGCCTTATCATCAACAATGGAACACGATCGACTTCGTATCACAAACCACGTTTTAAAGAAAAATAGCAACGTTTCATATTATACCAAACATAACTCAAACCAAAATGGTCTTCAAAGATTATATGAAACAATATTTTAGCTTAGCAGTCTAAATTAAGAAGCCATAAACAAATCTACTTTTTCGAAATGTTTCTTGTATTTCATTAAGTAAGCAAAACAATGTAAAAAGCAACCTCTTGTATTTGGTGGTGTGGTTGCGATATAGACACAGACACATGATTATAATGATAACCATTATTATTGCAATTATTACTACTGCACAATATGGCCAAGATGACCCTGCACAACAAAGCTTTGTCTTCATGTCTTCGGATATTGTTATGTTATAAAGTATTTTAAAAAATACTGTTACTCTCATAATAACAGATTCATATTCTTAGTGAAGCACAAAATTTTGGCGCATTGAATTTACAGCTTTGCAAAATCCATAAATGAGTGCTGCATAAAAGAAAAGTAGTAATTACGTGACCCGTAAAATGAGTTTGCGTAGGTATTTTTTAAATTTGGAGTTTTGGAGACAGGTTTCTCACTTTATTCTCAACTTTTTTGCAAAAAGAAGTTTGCATAAATCGCTATAAACCTGCACTAAAAAGTCAAGGATTTGTGTATATCGGCCATATAACCCGTTAATTTGACCATGTGATTACCGCCTCGGAGCAGGTGCTAATGCCACGCCAAGATCATACATACCTGGAAGCCAAACAATATGATAGAACCATATGGATCTGATCAACCGTGACGTGACACGATGAACTGACATTCAAGGGAATGGTTGCATTATACCATATACACGAAGATGGTAGTGATTAACAAGCACAACGTACTCGGTATTTTATGGTTTACACATCTGAAATTAGCATTTTAGTTTGTGCCTACATCTCATTTCCTATTTCATAAATTCATGATCCTTCTAGGTAACCATTCTCCAAAAGCAGTAGGTATTTCACTAACATTCCACATGCGTAATAAACTCCATTTTTGATTTGTTCAAATCTAAATTTTATCCGAACTTTATAAAGGTAAAAGATGCTCACCTATCTCAATTAGTGACAGCACCAACCACACAATTCGTGCAGTGTTGTGTACTATTGAATCTAACAACACAGCTTAGATAGCATTTCATTTGAATCGCTCGTGTAGCTGAAAATAATGAACAACCACGGCTTCTACGTAGGTATACAAGTAAGCTCGAAAAATTATCGAAGGATCCCATCATGGCAATCGAAGTAGAAAGGTGGCTGGCCTCTAGTTTGAAGCATGGTACATGTAAAAATCCTCCTACAAAAATAATGTACTCGGTTTACGGCTATCTAACTTCCACTGCCGTCATCATCCATTCTCACGACATGAACGATGGACGCAGTGCTACTATAGTTGAAGGGAATACGAAATACGATGAAAACAAATTATGTTGCCATCAACGAACGATCACATCATGAGCAGCCCACATTCAAAACGACAATAAAAACAGGACATGAATGAACAATATCCTTCCTCAGTAACTACATTACTCCATTGAAAAACGAGTACGTCTGTCTGACCACCTATTCTAGTTTCTGCTGTAATCTTTTTTCCGTCACAGTAAAAATCTTTCATGCAGAGTAAAAGTACGCGACCCGGGTGCAGTGGCAGACACGTATTTTTTAAATCGCTTAAAACCGTGTCCATTCGATAGAGCACCTTTAACTGACCCTAGAACCGCTGACCGAAAAATTTTATGTCATTCGGTTTAGCCGCTAGGGGGCTCCAAAGACAAAAAACGTATCCAGAGCATAACTCTTGACAGAAACAAGATATTATCATGAAACTTTCACCAATCGACAGCTAAAAATGTCCTACAGGCAGCTAAGCCAATAAAGTTTTAAAAATATTAAAACCCGATTTTTAAAAAAATAAAAACTTTAAATTTGGACGGTATTCAGAGGCTAGCGTCTAAACCAAAACTCGTAGCGACTTAAAACCACTTTTATCGTGTTCTACGGGTCCTGTTACAGGCAGCTAAGTTAAATTGTTTCACTTAGCTGGCTATTTAGTCATATAAATTAGCCTAAGTTTGTCCGTCACGTGGTGCCGTTCGGTATCCAGAGCCTAGCGTCTAAACTATAACTCGTAGAAACTTGAAACCACTTTTATCGTGTTCTACGGGTCCTGTTACAGGCAGCTAAGTTAAATTGTTTCACTTAGCTGGCTATTTAGTCATATAAATTAGCCTAAGTTTGTCCGTCACGTGGTGCCGTTCGGTATCCAGAGCCTAGCGTCTAAACTATAACTCGTAGAAACTTGAAACCACTTTTATCGTGTTCTACGGGTCCTGTTACAGGCAGCTAAGTTAAATTGTTTCACTTAGCTGGCTATTTAGTCATATAAATTAGCCTAAGTTTGTCCGTCACGTGGTGCCGTTCGGTATCCAGAGCCTAGCGTCTAAACTATAACTCGTAGAAACTTGAAACCACTTTTATCGTGTTCTACGGGTTCTGTTACAGGCAGCTAAGTTAAATTGTTTCACTTAGCTGGCTATTTAGTCATATAAATTAGCCTAAGTTTGTCCGTCACGTGGTGACGTTCGGTATCCAGAGCCTAGCGTCTAAGTTATAACTCGTAGAGACTTGAAATCACTTTTATCGTGTTCTACGGGTCCTGTTACAGGCAGCTAAGTTAAATTAATTCACTTAGCTGACAATTTAGTCATAGAAATTAGCCAAAATTAGAGTACGCAGGTGTCCGTCACGTGCTGCTTTTTGTATCCAGAGCCTAGCGTCTAAACTAAACCTCGTAGAGACTTGAAACTACTTCTATCGTGTTTTGCGGGTCCCGTTACACACAGCTAAGTTAAATTAATTCACTTAGCTGACAATTTAGTCATAGAAATTAGCCAAAATTAGAGTACGCAGGTGTCCGTCACGTGCTGCTATTTTGTATCCAGAGCCTAGCGTCTAAACTATAACTCGTAGAGACTTGAAACCACTTTTATCGTGTTCTACGTGTTCTTTTACACACAGCTAAGTTAAATTCTTTCACATATAAATTCTTTCACACATTCTATTTAGTCATATAAATTAGCCTAACTTTGTCCGTCACGAGGTGCCGTTCGGTATCCAGAGTCTAGCGTCTAGACTAAACCTTGTAGAGACTTGAAACCACTTTTATCGTGTTATACGGGTTCTTTTACATACAGCTAAGTTAAATTAATTCACTTAGCTGACAATTTAGTCATAGAAATTAGCCAAAATTAGAGTACGCAGGTGTCCGTCACCTGCTGCCGTTCGGTATCCAGAGTCTAGCGTCTAAACTATAACTCGTAGAGACTTGAAACCACTTCTATCGTGTTCTACGGGTTCTTTTACACACAGCTAAGTGAATACGTTACACAGTTCTTTTACGGACACCTGCGTACTCTAATTTTGGCTAATTTCTATGACTAAATTGTTAGCTAAGTGAATTAATTTAACTTAGCTGCCTGTAACAGAACCCGTAGAACACGATAAAAGTGGTTTCAAGTCTCTACGAGTTATAGTTTAGACGCTAGGCTCTGGATACAAAATAGCAGCACGTGACGGACACCTGCGTACTCTAATTTTGGCTAATTTCTATGACTAAATTGTCAGCTAAGTGAATTAATTTAACTTAGCTGTGTGTAACGGGACCCGAAAAACACGATAAAAGTGGTTTCAAGTCTCTACAAGGTTTAGTCTAGACGCTAGACTCTGGATACCGAACGGCACCTCGTGACGGACAAAGTTAGGCTAATTTATATGACTCAATAGCCAGCTAAGTGAATTAATTTAACTTAGTTGCCTGTAACAGGACCCGTAGAAGACGATAAAAGTGGTTTCAAGTCGCTACGAGTTTTGGTTTAGACGCTAGGCTCTGGATACAAAATAGCAGCACGTGTCGGACACCTGCGTACTCTAATTTTGGCTAATTTCTATGACTAAATTGTCAGCTAAGTGAATTAATTTAACTTAGCTGCCTGTAACAGGACCCGTAGAACACGATAAAATTGATTTCAAGTCTCTACGAGTTATAATTTAGACGCTAGGCTCTGGATACCGAACGGCACCACGTGACGGACAAACTTAGGCTAATTTCTATGACTAAATAGCCAGCTAAGTGAATTAATTTAACTTAGCTGTGTGTAACGGGACCCGCAAAACACGATAGAAGTGCTTTCAAGTCTCTACGAGGTTTAGTTTAGACGCTAGGCTCAGGATACAAAATAGCAGCACGTGACAAACACCTGCGTACTC
This sequence comes from Entomobrya proxima, assembly GCA_029691765.1. Lineage (NCBI taxonomy): Eukaryota > Metazoa > Arthropoda > Collembola > Entomobryomorpha > Entomobryidae > Entomobrya > Entomobrya proxima. Next base: position 6,305,473 of record CM056170.1, read on the forward strand.
TAATTTTGGCTAATTTCTATGACTAAATTGTCAGCTAAGTGAATTAATTTAACTTAGCTGCCTGTAACAGGACCCGTAGAACACGATAAAAGTGATTTCAAGTCTCTACGAGTTATAATTTAGACGCTAGGCTCTGGATACCGAACGTCACCACGTGACGGACAAACTTAGGCTAATTTATATGACTAAATAGCCAGCTAAGTGAAACAATTTAACTTAGCTGCCTGTAACAGGACCCGTAGAACACGATAAAAGTGGTTTCAAGTTTCTACGAGTTATAGTTTAGACGCTAGGCTCTGGATACCGAACGGCACCACGTGACGGACAAACTTAGGCTAATTTATATGACTAAATAGCCAGCTAAGTGAAACAATTTAACTTAGCTGCCTGTAACAGGACCCGTAGAACACGATAAAGTGGTTTCAAGTTTCTACGAGTTATAGTTTAGACGCTAGGCTCTGGATACCGAACGGCACCACGTGACGGACAAACTTAGGCTAATTTATATGACTAAATAGCCAGCTAAGTGAAACAATTTAACTTAGCTGCCTGTAACAGGACCCGTAGAACACGATAAAGTGGTTTCAAGTTTCTACGAGTTATAGTTTAGACGCTGGGCTCTGGATACCGAATGGCACCACGTGACGGACAAACTTAGGCTAATTTATATGACTAAATAGCCAGCTAAGTGAAACAATTTAACTTAGCTGCCTGTAACAGGACCCGTAGAACACGATAAAGTGGTTTCAAGTTTCTACGAGTTATAGTTTAGACGCTAGGCTCTGGATACCGAATGGCACCACGTGACGGACAAACTTAGGCTAATTTATATGACTAAATAGCCAGCTAAGTGAAACAATTTAACTTAGCTGCCTGTAACAGGACCCTTAGAACACGATAAAAGTGGTTTCAAGTCTCTACGAGTTATAGTTTAGACGCTAGGCTCTGGATACCGAACGGCACCACGTGACGGACAAACTTAGGCTAATTTATATGACTAAATAGCCAGCTAAGTGAAACAATTTAACTTAGCTGCCTGTAACAGGACCCGTAGAACACGATAAAAGTGGTTTCAAGTCGCTACGAGTTTTGGTTTAGACGCTAGCCTCTGAATACCGTCCAAATTTAAAGTTTTTATTTTTTTAAAAATCGGGTTTTAATATTTTTGAAACTTTTTTGGCTTAGCTGCCTGTAGGACATTTTTAGCTGTCGATTGGTGAAAGTTTCATGATAATATCTTGTTTCTGTCAAGAGTTATGCTCTGGATACGTTTTTTGTCTTTGGAGCCCCCTAGCGGCTAAACCGAATGACATAAAATTTTTCGGTCAGCGGTTCTAGGGTCAGTTAAAGGTGCTCTATCGAATGGACACGGTTTCAAGCGATTTAAAAAATACGTGTCTGCCACTGCACCCGGGTCGCGTACTTTTACTCTGCTTCACATTTGTGAAATGGGCATTCATCTTACAGACTTTCAATGTCAAGCATGCTCAGAAAAAATACTCCACACGTTTACTGTCTTTTTAAGTGTTGATAGATGGACATCTAGGTAGCCAATAATATGCATAGGCATCATTTTATAAAGGAATGTATACTGGCACTGATTGTGTCATCTGCTCAGCAACCAAAACTGACCTCAGGGTCTTTCAAACCCTGACTCTGACAATGACAGCTCCATTTCCTAGCCTTCAATTTCTGTTACACTTTTCCCGAGTTCACCAGTCTAAACGGCAAATTAATTCCTTTCTTGGTCAGATAGCAAATATTTCCACTCCATTCTGGAGTTACCACGCATGCTCGTTAAGCTATACTCCTGTCAAACAGAGAGTGTAGAGAAACAGATCATGCACTACTTTTATGTGATTTTTAAAGGAAATGAAGGACTCATACAGCACGAAGCCCAAATATTTATTATTGAAGACTCGGTTTATTTTTTATGGTGCCAACACAAGACTGATTGTGTGGATCTGTTTGGTTGAGGATTATTATTGTTACTGACTGACTAATCCTTATATCAAGCATATATGTACGTCACACCAAAGCAACAATGGCAGAAGCATTATTACCAAACCTACTTAAATTAAAAACGGCACATCCTATACTTATCGATAACCCATTGTCATAACGCATATCGTGTATGTGTGGCTATCTATGATGTCAACAAGTTCTAATCGTCAACAATTTATCGCTCCAAAATTGGAAATAAAAAATCATGATAAGGATTTTTATGAAACAGAGCAAGTAAACGTAAACGTGACCCCGTACGGGTAAACATATAGTAACAGGGATACGTGCGTTGTTAATCAGTAATCATAACAATATGTAAACTAACTATGTTTTGTAAATTCGTTAACTGAAAAAGCGACGGCTTAGTGCAAATAATTGCAGACATCACTCATAACGATTTATACCCAAAGCCAACCAGCGTATTACTATGTTTGGTCATCTTGTTGTTAGGGATGCTTTATTCAGGTACAAAAGCAAGAAGTAATTTGATATTTCACATGCAAAAAAATCACGTCTTTACGTGAATGTCATGCATAAAAGTGCAACGTTGTTTAAATTTAAATTTGCCTACTTCAAACGCAACGACGAAAAGGGATCATTATCATAAACTATAAAGTGTATATAATTAACTAGTACAAGCTGTATGCTTGGTGGATTGTGTGACTATGAGATTTGAGTTGGTTTTGAATAATTGACTATGTATCACTGTATGTATGTATGGTGTATGATTTATTATGTATGACAACTAAAGCTAACCTACTTCCTGTAGCTCAGTAAGCAATATTTTAAAAAACGCGTTTTAGGTTCGTAAAACTATATTCAATAATTATATGGCTAATTGTCTTCAAAGATTGCGTTATATAAAGTATAACTGATTGTAGCCACACGGGTAAATCTTTTCATTAGGAAAATGAAGGGGAAGCATGAAAAACTGCAGATTTTTAATTTACATATAAACGTTAATACGATGTATTATCGTTTAAGGATGAGTTTTAAACACCAGATATTTGGTACATAATATGGATTACCGGCACAATACTATATAGATTATAGCTAAGTTTCATTCAATATACTTTTCAAATTAGGATAATATTGCACTACATTACATGAACATAATACGTCAAAACAAACTACCTATGTAAAAATTAATACATAATATACTTTGCACTTCTAGTATCTTAATCTTGGCATGACATTTCAACGGAATCCTGTTGATTCTCATATTTGACTTCCCATAACCTTTTGCATTTGGCGTCATAAACTTAATGAATTTTGGCTGTCACTTTTTCTGGGAATCATACAACAAGATACTTTTCATATTTGAGATAACATTCATAATATTTTGAACACCTTCCCTTCCTGAATAGCTCTGAAATGCCAAAAAACCATCAAGGTCGAGATGAAAACAATGCATGACTATACGTTGTTTGGCAAATGAAATAGGCAAGGCAAGACCATTAGTTACGTTACACATTTGCGCATCTTCGCTGAGCACATAAAAGCCAACATGCTCAAATGCCAATTCAGGAAAAATCCTTGATCTTTTGTATGAAAAAATTAGCATTTTTACGCTACTTTGCCACCAGACCAAACCTTTGTAAAATTATCCAGAAGTTAATTTTTCCCCAGATAGAACAGCATTAACTTTATTTTGGAAAATAACTATACAAGTGCAAGTGGGCGGCGTGCTTACACGATATTAATTCTAATGAGTGGCCAGAAACGAACATTTTTATAGACTTTATAGTTACTCCCTCATAAGCTGCCAGAACAAATAGTATATTTTGAAAAGCTCCCCATAACCAGAAAATATCTTGAACTTTCAAGGATTTGGACACTCCAAGAAGGCAAGATGATGAGTCGTCGCCATCATAATCCGACGGAGGATGAGATGGTACTCACTAAACTTGTTTTTAGATGCTTAAGTGATATTTTTACAGCATATTAGCATAATTTTAAGCAAATATTTGAGAAAGGGCAAGGCTGCGGCTTGTTGACTGCCAATAAAATTGAGATGCCGAAAATATTATTACCATTTCCAATCACTGGCAAAGTGAGTTTTTAAATTGTTTATGACAACCTTGAGTATACGATAACGTGCAACATTAACTTTACACAATATCTCTCTGTATATTAATACTCTTGAGTGGGAAATAAAATAAAATGAATCTTACATTCCTACGTACGTTTGTTTACCGTGTAAAACGGAAATAAAATATTCCTAAATTCCCTAGAAAAATGGCAAAATTGTAATGCTACTTAAAAATTATATACGGCAGCACCTACAGATGTCAGATTTCATGATTTATGCTTAGAAACCGTGAGCATGCTAAACTGACGTAAAACTATTATCGAAACCAACAAAGTACAGAATATGAACCTAAGATTTAATTCCATGTAGGTTTTGCGTCAAAAGATACAGACCACTAGTTGTTCATGTCGCACTACGTACCCTACACAATATTATTTCAAGTATGCAAGTACGCATGCATGTATAATTTTATTATGACAATTGGCATAAGCAAATAAATACTTTTTGCAGTGCTGCAAACTATATATATATTATGTTGTATGATGATGTATCACCCTCCATAACATTATTTTATGATTGTAGTGCAGTTTTTATTGCTGTCCAATAAAATAAGCATGTTCCAAGCTAAAAATCCTGTTTGATAAGTGACAAAAAATTGTGCAATGTCATTCTTATATTGTAGCCAGCTTATAAAGAAAAAATGTCAATTCTACTACCAGGAGCATCTTCATATTAACGCAGCTTGCTTGACCCCGTTAAGGAAAATCAATCGTTAATTTGCAACTAGCCGATTTTCCTTTGTACAAAAATCATTTAAACCATCAAGTCTACAGTCTACGTGCAAAGCAATGTATTTTACTATACACAGTCAGCAGTATATCATAGACAATTAGGTAGTAAACAATCACAAAGTCAACAGTATAGTAAAAAGCTGGCAGACTAACTAGGTTTTGAAAAGCAGAGGAAACTTCAGACAAAAGACCAGCATAATTTTTCACATTGACACGTTTATTATCAGAAATCCTCATCGTAAAATGACCTAATCCGTTTTAGTTTGGTTATCATGGGATTTTTTATTACACATTACACATGATGTTTAACTTGAAGCTTTTTAGATTAACTCTGTGAGTTGACTGACATACAATATTTTTTCATTGATAAGCTTCATTTCGTGACGACTCGTGCTACAGTTAGCAACTAGTTTAGTACCCAAGTCTGTAAGGGTAAAACTGTGACGCTAAGGTATGGTTTAGTGAAACAATCGACCATTACAGATTCAACCATATCTTTTAAATCATCTAAATGCATGAGTAGATCACACAAAAAATACATAATCTCACCCTTTCATAATATAAGGCTACACCTATCATTCGCATCTTAAAATCCCATTTTTTCTCTTTTTTGCAATTTTACATTTAAAGTCCCCTCCTCCAAATAGGCATTATATACAAAATAATATACTTCAACCTACAACATACAAACTAAAAAGCGAATCCAAAATTAATGCAGCTAGCATCATTAATGGTATGTACATATATAATTATCAAATTCCAATTCTTGTATGTGTAATATGATTCATTGAATTCACTGAATAGTGCAGATAATAATAAATCATTCTGTTGATTGCAGTATAATACGACCAACAAGCTACAAACCAAGTATTCACGTCATTACGTATTCCACGCTATGCACATATTTTTGCTAGTTGAATAGTTGTGATTATGATTATGATGAAGAAATATTGCAACCAGATTCCCACACCTCGTCATGAAAATTTAAAAGACATACAAGATATAAGGCGCCATATGATGTTAAGGTATGAAGTTACATGAAAATTAAGGTTTTTTGTCTGTTCAAATTAAAATAACTCCCACAAGCCCCACTAGATCATTGCATTATTAAGAATCGAAGATTCTTTCTAATTTCCTATTCCGGCCGTGTGGCCGTCCGGCCGTCCGTGTTAGCCAATTTTTCTCCGAAATGGCTAATCCAATTCCAACCAAATTTGGTATACAGACTCAGGTGGACCTCCGACAGAACCCTTATGAATTTCAGGTCAATAGGTCAACTCCAAAGGTCAGAGGTCACCAACGGTCAAACATTTTTACATAGGACCTATATCATGCGGCACATGATTTTAGGTCCATTTTTGACCAGGATTACGAATCCACAGTCCGTTTGTTAAAATTCGGATTGTAAGGTCCTGAAATCAGGGCCTTAATTTTTGAATCTGCAAATTTAATGCATCCATGCTGTGCGGCACATGAATATAGGTCCATATTTGACCAGGATTACGAATCCACGATTTGTTTGTTAAAATTTAACTATTTAGGTCCTGAAATCAGGGCCTTAATTTTCGAATCCGCTAATTTAATGGATATATCATGTGTGACACATGATTATAGGTCCATTTTTGACCAGGATTACGAATCCAAGGTTGGTTTGTTAAAATTTAACTATTTAGGCCCTGAAATCAGGGCCTTAATTTTCGAATCCGCTATTTAATGGATATATCATGTGTGACACATGATTATAGGTCCATTTTTGACCAGGATTACGAATCCAAGGTTGGTTTGTTAAAATTTAACTTTTTAGGCCCTGAAATCAGGGCCTTAATTTTTGAATCCGCAAATTTAATGAATATATCATGTGTGACACATGATTATAGGTCCGTTTTTGACCAGGATTACAAATATGATATCCATTAGTTAAAATTTAACTATTTAGGCCCTGATTTGGGCCCTTAATCGTTAAATTTTTCAAATTAATGGATATATCATATGTGACACATGATTTTAGATCCATTTTTGACCAGGATTACGAATCCAAGGTTGGTTTGTTAAAATTTAACTATTTAGGTCCTGATTTGGGCCCTTAATTGTTAAATTTTCCAAATTAATGGATATATCATGTGTGACACATGGTTTTAGTTCCGTTTTTGACCAGGATTACAAATTTGATGTCCATTAGTTAAAATTTAACTATTTAGGTCCTGGTTTGGGCCCTTAATTGTTAAATTTGCCAAATTAGTGGATATATCATGTGTTACACATGATTTTAGTTCCATTTTTGACCAGGATTACAAATATTATGTCCATTAGTTAAAATCCGTTTATTTACGGGCCGAAGGCCCCGCCCCGGGGTTCTAATCTTCGATTCTTAATTACGGCATTTGCTATTGCTTTATTACATCTACAAATTTTCTCCCACTGACATGTTGCAGTATCATCATTGTTGTCATCGCAGTATGAAAGTTATCACTGCATTGCTATTACATTTTTCAGTTGCAGGTTATTACTAACCACGGAAAACTATTATAGCCTCCTACTCGAATTGTAAATTGAAATAAATTTCTTGCTCGTTTTCAGAAAACAATATACGTATGTGACGAATTGGGTTGTTCGTTACATGCTTCGTTTAGCTGCACGAGAAAACAAGACAATGCTAATACATACATAGTCAACATGCGTATGCCCAGAAACATTATCATTTGCACACAACAGAAGGATGCATGATCTAAAATTTACTCTTTCGAGAAGCATATTTTTTTGAATTGGACCAAAAAACGGTCCGTCATCTCTTCATTGATTTGCCATTGGCATATAGCATGCACATGTAGGTATATATACGTGCACAGTAGAGTAAAAGTACGCGACCCGGGTGCAGTGGCAGACACGTATTTTTTAAATCGCTTGAAACCGTGTCCATTCGATAGAGCACCTTTAACTGACCCTAGAACCGCTGACCGAAAAATTTTATGTCATTCGGTTTAGCCGCTAGGGGGCTCCAAAGACAAAAAACGTATCCAGAGCATAACTCTTGACAGAAACAAGATATTATCATGAAACTTTCACCAATCGACAGCTAAAAATGTCCTACAGGCAGCTAAGCCAAAAAAGTTTCAAAAATATTAAAACCCGATTTTTAAAAAAATAAAAACTTTAAATTTGGACGGTATTCAGAGGCTAGCGTCTAAACCAAAACTCGTAGCGACTTGAAACCACTTTTATCGTGTTCTACGGGTCCTGTTACAGGCAGCTAAGTTAAATTGTTTCACTTAGCTGGCTATTTAGTCATATAAATTAGCCTAAGTTTGTCCGTCACGTGGTGCCGTTCGGTATCCAGAGCCTAGCGTCTAAACTATAACTCGTAGAAACTTGAAACCACTTTTATCGTGTTCTACGGGTCCTGTTACAGGCAGCTAAGTTAAATTGTTTCACTTAGCTGGCTATTTAGTCATATAAATTAGCCTAAGTTTGTCCGTCACGTGGTGACGTTCGGTATCCAGAGCCTAGCGTCTAAATTATAACTCGTAGAGACTTGAAATCACTTTTATCGTGTTCTACGGGTCCTGTTACAGGCAGCTAAGTTAAATTAATTCACTTAGCTGACAATTTAGTCATAGAAATTAGCCAAAATTAGAGTACGCAGGTGTTTGTCACGTGCTGCTATTTTGTATCCTGAGCCTAGCGTCTAAACTAAACCTCGTAGAGACTTGAAAGCACTTCTATCGTGTTTTGCGGGTCCCGTTACACACAGCTAAGTTAAATTAATTCACTTAGCTGGCTATTTAGTCATATAAATTAGCCTAAGTTTGTCCGTCACGTGGTGCCGTTCGGTATCCAGAGCCTAGCGTCTAAATTATAACTCGTAGAGACTTGAAATCAATTTTATCGTGTTCTACGGGTCCTGTTACAGGCAGCTAAGTTAAATTAATTCACTTAGCTGACAATTTAGTCATAGAAATTAGCCAAAATTAGAGTACGCAGGTGTCCGACACGTGCTGCTATTTTGTATCCAGAGCCTAGCGTCTAAACCAAAACTCGTAGCGACTTGAAACCACTTTTATCGTCTTCTACGGGTCCTGTTACAGGCAACTAAGTTAAATTAATTCACTTAGCTGGCTATTGAGTCATATAAATTAGCCTAACTTTGTCCGTCACGAGGTGCCGTTCGGTATCCAGAGTCTAGCGTCTAGACTAAACCTTGTAGAGACTTGAAACCACTTTTATCGTGTTTTTCGGGTCCCGTTACACACAGCTAAGTTAAATTAATTCACTTAGCTGACAATTTAGTCATAGAAATTAGCCAAAATTAGAGTACGCAGGTGTCCGTCACGTGCTGCTATTTTGTATCCAGAGCCTAGCGTCTAAACTATAACTCGTAGAGACTTGAAACCACTTTTATCGTGTTCTACGGGTTCTGTTACAGGCAGCTAAGTTAAATTAATTCACTTAGCTAACAATTTAGTCATAGAAATTAGCCAAAATTAGAGTACGCAGGTGTCCGTAAAAGAACTGTGTAACGTATTCACTTAGCTGTGTGTAAAAGAACCCGTAGAACACGATAGAAGTGGTTTCAAGTCTCTACGAGTTATAGTTTAGACGCTAGACTCTGGATACCGAACGGCAGCAGGTGACGGACACCTGCGTACTCTAATTTTGGCTAATTTCTATGACTAAATTGTCAGCTAAGTGAATTAATTTAACTTAGCTGTATGTAAAAGAACCCGTATAACACGATAAAAGTGGTTTCAAGTCTCTACAAGGTTTAGTCTAGACGCTAGACTCTGGATACCGAACGGCACCTCGTGACGGACAAAGTTAGGCTAATTTATATGACTAAATAGAATGTGTGAAAGAATTTATATGTGAAAGAATTTAACTTAGCTGTGTGTAAAAGAACACGTAGAACACGATAAAAGTGGTTTCAAGTCTCTACGAGTTATAGTTTAGACGCTAGGCTCTGGATACAAAATAGCAGCACGTGACGGACACCTGCGTACTCTAATTTTGGCTAATTTCTATGACTAAATTGTCAGCTAAGTGAATTAATTTAACTTAGCTGTGTGTAACGGGACCCGCAAAACACGATAGAAGTAGTTTCAAGTCTCTACGAGGTTTAGTTTAGACGCTAGGCTCTGGATACAAAAAGCAGCACGTGACGGACACCTGCGTACTCTAATTTTGGCTAATTTCTATGACTAAATTGTCAGCTAAGTGAATTAATTTAACTTAGCTGCCTGTAACAGGACCCGTAGAACACGATAAAAGTGATTTCAAGTCTCTACGAGTTATAACTTAGACGCTAGGCTCTGGATACCGAACGTCACCACGTGACGGACAAACTTAGGCTAATTTATATGACTAAATAGCCAGCTAAGTGAAACAATTTAACTTAGCTGCCTGTAACAGAACCCGTAGAACACGATAAAAGTGGTTTCAAGTTTCTACGAGTTATAGTTTAGACGCTAGGCTCTGGATACCGAACGGCACCACGTGACGGACAAACTTAGGCTAATTTATATGACTAAATAGCCAGCTAAGTGAAACAATTTAACTTAGCTGCCTGTAACAGGACCCGTAGAACACGATAGAAGTGGTTTCAAGTTTCTACGAGTTATAGTTTAGACGCTAGGCTCTGGATACCGAACGGCACCACGTGACGGACAAACTTAGGCTAATTTATATGACTAAATAGCCAGCTAAGTGAAACAATTTAACTTAGCTGCCTGTAACAGGACCCGTAGAACACGATAAAAGTGGTTTCAAGTTTCTACGAGTTATAGTTTAGACGCTAGGCTCTGGATACCGAACGGCACCACGTGACGGACAAACTTAGGCTAATTTATATGACTAAATAGCCAGCTAAGTGAAACAATTTAACTTAGCTGCCTGTAACAGGACCCGTAGAACACGATAAAAGTGGTTTTAAGTCGCTACGAGTTTTGGTTTAGACGCTAGCCTCTGAATACCGTCCAAATTTAAAGTTTTTATTTTTTTAAAAATCGGGTTTTAATATTTTTAAAACTTTATTGGCTTAGCTGCCTGTAGGACATTTTTAGCTGTCGATTGGTGAAAGTTTCATGATAATATCTTGTTTCTGTCAAGAGTTATGCTCTGGATACGTTTTTTGTCTTTGGAGCCCCCTAGCGGCTAAACCGAATGACATAAAATTTTTCGGTCAGCGGTTCTAGGGTCAGTTAAAGGTGCTCTATCGAATGGACACGGTTTTAAGCGATTTAAAAAATACGTGTCTGCCACTGCACCCGGGTCGCGTACTTTTACTCA
>CM056170.1:6316678-6369623 GCA_029691765.1 Entomobrya proxima
TGTACGTTTAATCTGACCACCAATTTTTAGCACACAAGCAGAAGCTGATACAACAGTTTACAAATCCCAATTCACACAGCCGCAATAGCCGCACGAATCCCCCAACAGAGTGATTAAGCAATATGAATCTGGCTATTCACGTGCTACCATATATGGGTGACATTTTTTATTATTACATGGTCCCATTATTAACATCATTATGACTGGCTGTTAAGTTTTTAGTCCTTACTCAAACTTTTATACAAATTCTGACCATAAGACGGACGATGGCGACCAACGTTTGTCAACCAACAATACTAGATCTCATCACATGCAAATAGTCTGTGCATAGGTAACTAATATTTGTTTGAAGCACATGGTCCTTCTTGTATGCAAATGCTTTGAAAAGGACAAACGCGAGGTTTGGAAAATAAAATGTGTAAACTTTTATCAATGACGTTATGCAAAATTTTTAAAAATCATGTTTCAAATGTTTCAAGTCAGCTTATTCTAATGTGAAAATCAATGTAAATGTAAGTATACATAAACAGTTATTGATTGAGCTAGTTAGCACATTTTGGAGAAATGTAACCCTATAATAATTACTGATAAGGGCACCTATGTTCACTGCTGGCACCTATTATATTAGTACCAAACGGAGGAAAACCATAAAGTTGCTCGTTAACGCTCCCAAAACCCACGGCCGTGCTTTCTGCATTATAAGTAACCATTATTTATTTCTTTACTCTATTGTACATTAATATTATTAAAATAGATGTATATGACTTCTTCTCTTTTATATGTCTACTGGCAATTACACGGGAACAGTAAAGCACATGAATAATAGCTAACAGTAGTGAACGCTTAGGAAGGACAGTCAAATGTATGTCTTGTTTCATTATTTATTAATAGGCACACACACTCAAGAACGTACGCACATGCTACTGCATTTTACTTGCCTTTTATGTACAAATAATTAGGAAGATGGAAAACTTTCATCTCCCAAACGGTGTTGACAGACTTCTTCCGTATAGACAAAATTGAAAGAAAAAACATTTACTTATCCTTCAATCCCTCCATTTCTTTCGTTTACGTCAATATACCTTGTATGTACATAAAATGGTAAATGGTAAATCGGAAGGCAAATAAAAAATTTCTATATAAGCAGCATTTAATAAAATCTTGCTACATTTTTCTTGGCATATGATTGTTGTGTACTAGAAGATGATAATTTATTATTACGCTGTACTTAAGGAAAAAACCAACAATAATCAGTACAATAAAGAATTGATTTAAAGAAACCTTATATTTTTGCAAACATAGAAATAGTGGCAGCAATTTTACATATCACATTAGTTCAGTCCATAAACGAGATTGCAGTGTATACCATCTGATTTATGGTGCAAATCATCAAATGCGAAATATTTTTATTGCCTAGAGAGTGGTTTTTCTTTATCCTTTGTTACTAATTTATCTCATTATACATGGTTGGTGTAACATTGCAATTGTCGGAAACACATTACACATTAATCCTGTACGACTGTATGATTTTATTTTTTCACATACAATCACTAAAAGGCGACATTCCTTTGAAATATTACCACATTTTACGCTACTAATAGTATTCATTCAATAATTCGTGGAGGAGGATAATTTAACAAACAGGATATAGCATTCAAGTTGATATTCCAAATAATAATAATAGTATCTGATAAATTTACTCTTCATCTGCGCAGTAGATACTTCAAAGAAAATATATAATGCAATTTGAATTTAAAGACATTTATTACTTGCAACAGAATTGACTAGAATATTACTTCCCTTAGGGGTACTTTGAATTAGACATTGGCGGTGGTAGGCGACTTCTCAGAGACAATCTTACCACTGATGCCAAATCTGCTGCCTCATAAACGAGAGAAAGTTTATGCTGATATATTTATAAAATGTATGGATATATTCCCTAGCACAGTTCACAAGTTTTGAAAACAAGGATTTCTTTTTTCCTAAAAAACGCATCATGCTGTGCCACAGAGAACATTCGTAAAGCTTTTTTCTGAAGCTATAATCGAAGTGTAATTTTCTATATTTAGTCCCCTGTCAAGCAATCCTCTTTTATGTTTAAAGCCTTCGCCAACTATATACTATGCGATTTTAACGATTGCTGAATAGAAATTGAGCTTTGCAGGGGTAAATTAGTAACTATTTTTGCTATTTCACCACAGATTTTCCCATTTACGTTATTTCAATTTTTGAGTTTTGTTAACGCAAAAGAATCCAATTACTTGTATCACGAACTACTTAAAGATCAATATAAATATGTACTAAACGTAGTCTTAATATTTTCTTGGGTAAAGAATCAAAATTGAATGAAGTATAGCTGTGGTGACTGTGGCTGTAACGTACAAAATTGTACATTGAGATTGAGAAACACGCAGCAGTCTTGAACAAGGTGCATGCACAATTTTATGCTGCAGTAATCTCTAATTGTTTACGGACACGGTAACTCAGCTATATATCAGTTTTTGAGTAGTTAAAATTTAGCATTATTTTTGTGTAGTAATAAAATGTATTATTTACCCCCTTTTGTATATACTTCAATATTATGAATGGACATGACCGTTGCAAATGTAAAACTACATATTTCAAAGAGTCCAGAAGAAAGGAGCATAATGCGGGAAACCATTCCATGCCCTAGTTGAATAATGGAAAGCAATGCAAGTAACTGACTTTTTGTCACAACATGGCCTACTATTTTTTTCACTTTTAAACATGACAAATGTGTTATTCTACACAAAACAAGAATATCACGACAATGTTTCTTTGGAATGCAATGCTACAATTACAATATGCGTGACTGTGACTTACCAACTGTACTAAAGTGCACATTTATATAATCTACGTTGAAATGGAAATCATGCTGAATGAACGAGGCGGTTCATTTGTATTGTAAACAAGAAACTCAAATGTAGTACCATAAGATTGTAGTTCCACGTGAATATTTTATTAATCTTCCAACCTAGATTCTAATACTTTACACATGCGGCATAGGTAATAAAGTAACTTTGTATTTCTACCAGTGGACAACTTAAATCGGGTAATACAACACAGGGTAGTTTTTTAACGTATCCGGCAAAATATTTACTACTACTTGTGCTCCTAAACACACGGTACGAAGCCGTTTCTAAAACAAATTCATTCAAAGCGCGTTTACATTAAGCTTTACTTGTAAGACGTGTTTGCAGATTTATACAAAAAGGCTATTGTCGAGGTAAGTACTTTTATACCTTTGCTACACAAGACGCCATAAAGACAAATCACATTGTCCTACTTTGTAGAAAGCATAAATAAGCAATGCTCACTAAGCATTCATAAAGCATTGTAGAAAATGAAAAGTAATTTTCACGATGATATGATGCGGGCTAATCGTAAAAACTAAAAAAATATGAAAATAGGAATAAGTCAACCAAATTTACAAAAAAATATCCACTATTACAATTGTACAGTTCTTGAAACCCAACATTTCACATTCCATAATGTAGCAAACAATGAATATTGAAGGTTTTATTGGTATTAATTGGAGCATTTGGGATTTGCGATTGATTAACAATACTCACTGCACTGCCACTAACATAAATCATACTAGCTGGTATGTCAAAACGATGTCTTCTGCAATGGCCCATGTATCAAATATCGACAATATTACTGGATTCTTTACTGCAATTTCAACTGAATAAACAATGCTTGAAATCTATCCAGTAACTTCATTCTGACCTGATCTGAGCAAAGATACATTAAAGTATACGTAATATGCAAGATTTAATTTAATTCAAAATGTATTAGTATTACTTAAACAGTAAGTGCTGCAAAACACTTATGTCACGCTATTTACCTCAATTTCTTTTTGAACTCATTTAGAGTAATTACGAAAAGTTTGCATTAATTGTAGTGGTGTTTGCAACTAGATCCATAATTGACACTAATGCAAGCGCAAGTGGTGCGCTAATGACATCCGGCTTTTGTGAATCAGTCTGTGAGTTAACGAGGGAAATTCAGGTAAACATCTTGAAATTAAACATTTGAACACACACAATATTTATAGTTTTCATTAATATATTCGTGCTATTTATCTCAATACATATAATCGCTTGTCGAGTTTTAAAATCCATACTTGTTGCTATTCTAGAGAAAAAATCCTTGCACCAGATTTAAAATGTCAAAAGAAGACTTGTGGACAGGTTGCACTAGCAACCAATTTTAGCTCTATGCAAATATTGAATCTAAAACGAACTACACAAACACAAAGCTGCCATAAATAAATACAGTGACAGTATACTACAAGGATTTTAATTTAAATAACGCTTTAGACGAATTAAACATCATTTCTTTTCTCTCGGGCCCAGAAAGATGTGTTATAATATCCCGAATAAGAGTAAGGTTTTCACTTACAACAGTTCATGAAAATATCAGTCACGAACATAATAATATATGTCATGGTTATGCACATTATAATAAAGTAAGACAATATGCGACAATTTTGAAGCTCAGCAATCGATCAAGGTTAAAGCCAAGGAGCGACAATATATTCCGAATCCAGCCAGAACAAATTTCAATGACGAAGATGCAAGAGCATGGAGATTAAGTTAAACACTTTTATAACTGACATAACTTCTTGTTATCTGCTGAAAGCATCGTGATTTCGTTCCTGATTATATTCGTTGCTTCCACGTACCTTGCACTAGCTAGCTATTAGCTAAAGCTTTTTCCAAGCGCGTTTTCCACTCCAGTACGTTTGGTCATGTCTCAAGCCATAAATCTATTTAACGCATGTAATAACAAGCAGTCATCCGTCACGCCAAGCAATCATCTTGAAATTTGTATTGATATCTGAGAATAATTTACATGGGCTTGTTGGCGCAGTGACTTGAACTGTTATAGTTCGTTTTTCGTCATTGTTCGGTTACAAAAATAATGCTCAGCTATTTTTTGCTATTTTATGCATCAAAAGCATATATTGAGCATACAAATGTTTATTGTTATCTACAAAATGCACCACCCAAAGCATTGACAAAGAAAATCGACTGCAGTTCGCAATGGTCCGATGGATATATTGATTACCTTAGTAATTTTTATAGGTTTAGATAAATGCATATACAGCACAGACAGAAACGAACATTCAAAAAACCTTGTCAGGCAATGTTTTCCTAACTGACAATGCCAGACAATCTTTTATGAACTGAAAGTTGAAGATTCACCTACTCTCAAAAACGCATTTCGTTCATTCCTAATGAAAAACCAAGTACTATATATGCGATAGTACGCAGTTTCAATGATTTTCATTTAGAAGTAATCATTCAAATTTTTTTGCCTTTCATATTGCTGACAGCAGAAGCAGTGGTTGCAGGTTGCAAGCAACGATTGGTGCAATTCTGCAAAGAATTGTGCATCACCACTTATTGATATAAACCGACTCGAGTTCATTATTTTCATAAGTTGGGTGAAAACGTTACACGTGTAGAAAAATCTACATATATACAGTTTATTTTCAAACACAACACCTGTACTGTGCTTATTGCCATTGCTCCCAATTTCCCATAATGTATGTGGTCACACTACACTGACTGCCTCCTCATCTTCCTCCCCCTCATGCAACTGTTTGTAATACGCCGCATGCTACAAAAATAGTCAGTCACTGCGTAATACAAAGTTGAGCGATTCTGATAATCTGTATTGTACACCTGCTTGCATCAACTTTGCATAAAGTAGTTTGTCATCTGCATATTTATCTCAGGTACAAGAGCATGCTCATTTTGTGTTATGCACCCTTTGAAACTATTCATAAAGACAAAACACAGAGACGAGAGGAGTTGATTATATTGGAATTGAGGAGTAGTACCTACTGTACAAAAATACAAGTGGCAAGTCGCTAATAAACCATCAACCATATATGTCAGTCATTGCACTGTCAAGAGCTTTTGAAAAAGAAGCCAATGCAACGGTAACAGTTTTTAGCTGCAGACTTTTGCTTGTTTAGTTGTACCGTCGAGTCAGGCAGACAGGCATCCGGTGACACAGCACACCACGTTAGATATTAGCTCATTTCTTTAAATCTTTTTATCTATGTAAACATAAACATGTATGTCGTATGTCATACAACAAATATATTACAGTCAATAGTACATGTTTTTCTACATTCAACATTAAATTGCTGAAAAGTAGCAAAATACTACTATTAGTGAGCTTACACGGTACAGTTTTTAGGAATCATTTAATATTAATGCGTTAAATGGCCTTAACCTTGTTTCAAGCTCATCATCATAACGTAATTAATTTCTGAGAAAGAAAGCGAAGAAAGGAATCGCGTTCATATAATAATAATTCGAAAATAACATTCTTTTATGTAATCGCCCAGTAATCAGTCTGCAGACCATTAAATGTTGCACATTTTTGTCATAAAATCATCTGCCATTAAATATTATTAATATTCTCGTCACTGGCACACAGGCGAAGAAGGTTGGATTCGGTTGTTTCATTTAAAAATACATTTCAACAGTTAACAGTTACATTAGCATTGCACTGGACTACTTATAGGTACTAATGGAATATATGAAATTCAACAACGCGATAATATTATACTATAACCATTTTTGCATATTACGTGCTTTTAGGACTCAGAATAGTTAATAGGTGAGAATCTAGACCACGTTACACATGCAACATAAATATTTTATTAGTAGGCCTCAAATAGATATAAAGGGTGGGTAAGCCACCTGCAAATCGAAGGAATAACAAAGCTGTTTTTGAGCAATTCGTGACAATACAGCTTAACGGAGGATATTGCTTTAAATCTAGGTAGTGGAACTAGCATTAAAACTCGGCATACTTACACCGCTGACGGTTGGTTTTACTGCTTTCGTCCAAATAGCAGCTACAGCTCAGTTTTAATGTATTAAAAGTAATGCATCAAGGTAGTTCAGCAGTTTTGTGAAAGAGTATGACAGTTGAGCAATATATTGGATCATCACATTGAATATGAATGAGTGGCCAACTTTCCCTTTCCACTTATTTTACTGGAAGACCCACTTTTGTGTTATGAACACACAAAGTGTTTACAATACAAACGTAGCTAAAAGCACTTCCTGGAAAACATGCTTTCGACTGCCAGTTAACTTGGATAACATGACAATGGATACATCTACTAATACTAGTAAGTGCAGTACAAGGGAACATAGAAGTAAGTATCACTGGTTTATCTTCACGCACACATTGTGACATTGTGTGAGATGTGATAAAAATAAACCAAACTAAGCATATACATATTTTTTGCAAACTAAACGACACCAAAATGATAATAGAAAGAGTGCTTTACAGGTAATGATATCACAAAATAAATATGAATAAACTACGATATTGTGGGTATTTAGATTGTGTTTACAGGAGGATGTATGTCGTCCGTGATTCATCTACCAAAAAACGGTATTTCAGGTGGTTTTATTTATAAAAGTTGATTCAGTAAACCTCATATTTTAATCATAGTAATCTAATCGTGTATACTATAACCAAACAGCCTGCACCCGTATTTGTATTTTATTTTCTGTCACCAGTTATTTGTATGAATGATGCATAAAATTTATTCTGAAAATTGCTCTTTTCTACGGCATCCATGTGACAAGCTACAATAGAGTAGGTAACAAACAATCCATTGTTGATTCACAATATACACATTTTTCTTGTTACGTCAAATTTGGCTGTTCAAAACTACTTGCAATTTTTGTAACTTCTTGTTAGACTGGTACAAAACGCTTGTTTTTGTGGACGATCAATTGTATCGATTTCACATCTCATGTGGGCAACTTAACAAAAGCAGAAAACAGCAATCATTCAATTGAGGTTCTTCAACCCGCACCACAAGTAAAAATATTAACTTCCATTACTTGACTGTGCGGCTGCAACCGTTGAATGCATTAAGCTTTCAATGTAGCATAGAGGCATAGCATATTTAAACATGAAAAAACTCGGTATATTCACGAATTCACGACGACTTAGAAGAAGAAAAGCCCACGCTTCTGCCGCTTTGTCATGTCCGCTTTATAGAGTACAACGGCCCATTCACCATAATACATAATCAGACACTCAGTCGTCACAACTCTTGATTGCATCTTAAATGAAACCACATTACACCGTCTAATACGGACGTGGAAATTATTTTGCGACTCGGCGACGGCGTCGCCGGGATTTTTTGGCCAAATCCCGAGTCTTTTTTTTAGAGACTCGGAATTTTTTAAATTTTAGGTACCCCCCGGATCGGAGAATTTTTAAAATTTTTTTCAAAACTCGGGTTTTTTTAGAAACTCGGGATTTTTAAGGGTAAACTCGGGATTTTTAAGGGCAAACTCGGGATTTTTAAGGGTAAACTCGGGATTTTTAAGGGTAAACTCGGGATTTTTAAGGGTAAACTCGGGATTTTTAAGGGCAAACTCGGGATTTTTAAGGGTAAACTCGGGATTTTTTGAAATTGGGATTTTTTAGAAACTCGGGATTTTTTAGAAACTCGGGATTTTTTCTTGAAAACTCGGGGTTTTTTTTAGAAACTCGGGTTGCCCGAGATTGCGTCGCCGACCAATTTAAAAGAATTTCCACGTCCGGTCTAATAGTTCAATATATGAAAAGAAATAGAAATGTTTAGCAACTTTTTTAGTCGTTTAATAAGATTACTACTCACCTTTCCCCAGAAGGACTTTTTGGTGCTTCCTCCTTGTTTGCTTACTTGCCATTTGAACTCAGATGAAGACTTATGATTTCGTCAAAATCATCTAATTTCCTTTTTCTTAGTGAAACCAAGTTTAATGGTTTCAGTACAGTACTTTCGTTGTATTTTCTTGCAAACTCACCTTCTTTGGTTGATTTTTAGATACTAAATAGTAAGCGCATTTTATTTTATGGTTTCGATGAATGTATTTCAAAACTGCAGCGCATGACGCAGAGCGATAATGCAACTATAACATGAAAGTTATAAAGGTGATGATAGGTAAAAACGTTATTCTTTAAATTGACTAGATTGCCTTAAAAATGACGTGTTTTATCGATTAATAGAACTTGATTGCGATGAAGCAGTAAGCTAACGCGGAAGTTATTTACCGCAGGACTTCTTCTATTTTATAGCGACCTAATTAAGTGTCGCGCCGCATCATGTTAAAAACTACGATAAAAACATGCACAATTTTGGCAACTAGGAGCTACTCATGCACGCATGCCAAAGTTATTCTTCTTATTAGTAGACAAAGGTTTATTTCACATAGCCTTACACATCTACATTGATAATATGAGACAGTATAACTTGTAACAGTTATTCTCTTTAGTTATCCGTAGCTTTAATTATCCGTGTACACTTTCAACTTTAGACAATTTTTAATATATATGCTATAATATAATTCCAATTACTTGGAGTAGCATTTTTGTATGATACATACACATAAAAAATCGAGATAAAGTAGTCTTCTTATCGTAAAAAAAATGAGAGCTGTAATTCAGAACGCGAGTACTATTTTCTTAAATATATAATAATGCATTTTAATAAAGTAAACCATCATTGGTTGTACGTTCCCTCATTTATGATAATATGATGCATTTACGTGTATGAGTTAATAAATAAAATGTGCACAAATTACCTTCAGTAAACGGCACACTACATTTTCTTTTTACTTGTCGTCTCACTGTAATCTTGTGGATTTTGTACCGTTCAAGTTTGTACAACCGAGCATACGATTTAGTTTGGGCTAAATCGTAGAAGTGAGTAAAATGAGGACCTTGACACAATTTTAAAATCTGCCTTACTACCTCAGTGAGTCAGTGTGTTACTTGTAAAGAATACCGTCGTGATAAATCCCTACTTTCATCTTCCTTTTAGATTTTATATGCGATATGATATGAATTTGGTTTAGTCAAACGGAAGACTACATCAGCTATCATTCCTAATAAGGTAAATAATACTATGTTCAGAGTTCAGTTGCATGCTCTTAGTACCAACTATGTAAAAGATATTTTCAAACATCCACTAAATGCACACAAAAACCTTCGATTCAATGCAATTTACCACAGGAAGAAAAAGTTTTATAAGTTTGGTCTTTGGTGGTTCAAGTGAATACCACAGGTTGTCCCTCACTCGTTCACACTAATTTTCTGTAGGCAAGCGAGTCGGGTGAAGTACATGTAGAGGACGTGACTTTTGTATTGAAAGGACGGCAATAAAGTACAAAGGTATTTATATTAGATAATACCTACATCTTCGACACTATTTTCTAGCAGCTTCCCTTGAGCATCGATTGAAGCAGATCAGTACATAGATCAGTACACTAACTTAATAAATCCATGGATGAAGTGATATTGTTCCAACTGTCATAATACAAATGAAGTTCTAGTAGATAAATACGATAGTAGATTTTGCAATACAATCTTTAAGTATCTCTTCTGGAAAGGATTGCGAAGACTAATACTGACGGTTGAATAAAATTACTAATATGAATTATATCCAATGTCGTAACGTGAGTATACATAATTTCATTTATTTTCAATATTTTGCATGAAGCTTTAGTTATGGCAGCAAAAATTTTGAAAGCTAATATGTATATTAAATCAAATATCAAAAATATAAATCAAGAAAAAATGTATTTTTGAATATTATACATATTTTACAATTTTCTGTTTTTCTACAGTTGCATAGCAAAATTGCAATTCCATTTTCCCTGATGAAAAACATAATTATACAGTGCTTCACTGATAGAAAATTAGGTTTAAAAACTGGCACATGTAATATGAGTGCCCTTTCGGTTTAAGAATAGCTTATCGCAGAGCAACTTGATTTAGCTTTTAAGTGAAGAAGTGAAGAAGATTATAGATAGTTTTTTAACATTCTCACGAGGTGAATACCAAAGTTGAATGTAGCAATCAACTAAATCAAGTTGATATAATTTAAACAAAGAATGGGAATGAGATGGTAATTTAGACTTTCACCTTCTCGGTTGAACAAAGCTTTGTTGTTAAACATACCCATTTATGATAATTCAGCTATATACCTATGACTCCTTACGTGTCAATACATTTTTCCCTGACATCTTTTTTGGTACTAGTAAATGTAAAAGTGCAATTAACGATAAAAGGTCTAAGTCAGCAAATATTATGTTAGTTTTATAACAATAACTTAGACATTAGATGAACTTTAAACCGTCAGCCAGTGTAACTTTTAAAATAAACAATGAATGACTTGTGTTCATAGAATAACTAGGAACGTTAATACATACTAGTATACATACTTAAATACGTTAAATATTTAAAACCCAAACGCATATAAGGTCAAAATTCATCTTCATAAATACAAAATAGCTGGGATGAAAAATATGTCATCTTTGAATGAAAATGATGCATTTCAAACCTCTCATCACAGTAAAACAAAGTTTTAAAGTTTCCCTAAAGTTCGTTTTTTCTATTGGGATTATTTGCGATTAATGTAGCCAGTATAGTACTCGGTTTGATAAAGTAAAAGCTCGGCTGATGGTACAATCGCTTGTGTACATGTATTAGCTAAATATTCTTTATCATGAATGAATTTACCATATTCAATTAGTCGTATCTCTTCGAAGTATAAACTGCATCTAATTCTATCAATCTATTTCATTGGCTGATAGTGTTGAAACTGAAACTGTGTCCACACAAATGTACATAAAGCAGTTGAAAGTTGTACGCTGTAATTAAAAAGGTCTGAAGTCTGTAATTAGCCTCTTGAGTTAGAACTTCAACTTAAGCATTTTTGTCTTTTTCTTTCAACTTCACATACATTTCTTTTCTATCGTTTCTATGCTTTTTATATCTACGCAAACTGGCAAATTTCATGATAAAAACGAACCAACTGTCTTGTCTGCCTATCGGATTTGTCTAACCAAAATAACATAAAGTCACGAATGTGCTGTCACTAAAAAAATTTAAAACTTTAGAAGTTTCAGTACACGTTACTGCAAGAAGTGCAAGTGCCACTGCTGCTAAGTACATGCGAATCAAATTCAGTGTGTCGAATTTTACTCTTTCAAGCATACATGTAAGAAGGAGGTAAATAGGTATTGTTTGCAAGTCCTTCCATTTTTGGGAAGATTAAAACTCAAAAGGAGATGATGAAAAACCAGTAGACACAACTTCTTTTGAAAGTATGGCTTGGTGCAGCATGTTGTGCTTATTAATAGGTATATCACATATATTACACACTATTCCTTTGCTCAACACAACCTACTAAACCAACTTCACATTACTATCTGGTTTAAAACTGCAAATCTATCGTGTTGATCCTATCCGTTTGTCGCATGACAAAAACACAGTAGATGATGCTAAAGCATATAGTATGCATAATGATGTTTAAAGTAGAATACAATGCATGTATAGTTTTGGTTTATTACGTGTCTTTTATAGCAGTTAATATTTTTCTGCATACACAACAACTCCCTTTAAGATTAAGTCAGAGGAAAGATCCAATTTATGGGTTTGCACTATGTTTGCTTACGGAAAATAAATGCAAAACGTCACAACAGTCACTTTTCATATACAAATACAAATGTACCAAAGATTCATTTACAACTATTTAAAACTTTAAACAAGACGACAAACATTTTATATTATTATTACATTTACAGAACTAAACTATTAAAATTAGATATTAAATATCATCGACTTCTCCTACTTAAAGCAATTTAAGATTATAAGTGAGAACTTCACACATTTTAGCACATATTTTACTTTTAGCGTTTCAATTTCCTAAATCATATACAATATATTATGCATCTCTCCATAGTAGTATTATATTTCATAAAGAATTAGGTTTAGATTTCAGGAAGATCCAGGAGAAAGATGAAACAATCGACATGTATCGTCCCAATTTCATCATGAAAACTTTTAACATCTTTTTGCACAGGATTTTTTCAAATGGTTACATACTTTGGTACATATATATATGTAACAACAGTTTTCTGTTTCTAACTAAATATCTAATCTCTTAGCATGAATCATATAGTAATAGGAAATCAGCAGGGTATCAAACTACATATACAATTGATTAAATTTTTAAAAATTGCTATCATTGCAATCATCAATGATCCATCCCAATTAACAAGTCTGATTGAGTGTCTGCATCCTGCAATTCTTACAAGCACGGTAAAGAATAATA
Source organism: Entomobrya proxima (assembly GCA_029691765.1). Lineage (NCBI taxonomy): Eukaryota > Metazoa > Arthropoda > Collembola > Entomobryomorpha > Entomobryidae > Entomobrya > Entomobrya proxima. Next base: position 6,329,859 of record CM056170.1, read on the forward strand.
GGCTGTGAAACTCACAAATACTTAAACCATGACAATGGGTGGGTCGAAGTATATATTTTTATCTATCTCCAATCTTGACTTCAGTGTTTCAAAACAATTAAACCAAACTGGTAATACAAGCCCTCAAACTAAACCAACCTTAAAAATATAAATGATCTACGAATGCACTATGCACAACCACTGCATTTTGTTGTGCATTGTTCGTAATTTTTATATACGTTATGAACCAAATCCGACCTACCAGAATTTAATTGTAACTTGTCCATTGTAAATACATAAAGCTAGCTCAACTAAAATAAAACTTTATTCATTAAAATTTCTTAATTTGTGTGGCATACAAATAAATTCAACAATAAAAACAAGGGACTCCTAGTTGATTTGCAAAAAAATACATAATAGGTAACATATTTATCCACCACATCATACACACACTACTGCATTTCACTTACTAGTTACTTACTACTTACATTAGTTTTAATCTCAAATGACTCATGATGATATTACATTTGCTACAGCAGTAAATGGAGCTATTTTTATTGGAAATACAATTCTTGCATAAATAAAAAATAGCATGCTACATACGATATGTGTATACCTATTTATTAAGATGCTACTTAACTTGCTTAAAGGCCTTGCTCTGTGATGTATTACCTTGAAAAATATAAATAATAAAAAATACTACACATCTAAACAATTTCATTCCTGTGAGGTGCTAGGTGTTCCTTCTTCTTGAATCTTTACTTTTGTATCTTTTTAGTGCACACATAATACTATGCTTCAATTTGGTTTGCTTCAATATTGAACAATATTGAACAACCGTATTCGTTTCATGGTAAGGAACAGCTAATTTCTGCGTGGCCAGTGGCCATGTAGGCATCTACCTACAACCACATCAAGCTAATAGTGTAAGACGTACATTATGCTTATTGTTTGATAGTGCTTCATGTGATATGTTTTGTTTATTCCTTGAAATGAAGCATTGCATGCGATACAATTTTTGCGAGTGGGAGGGATCAGTTATGGTAACCTTTGATTAAATCGATGATGGAAGATTTTCTATGAATCAAAAGCATACCTCAAAGTTTATTATAATCATAATAAGCATTATAAGCACCAGCTACTTTAAAATCAATTATATCTGCCATTCCCTTATTATACATTAGTAAACAGTATTGAACGAAGCTTAATCTCAATTTTGATATTTTCTTTAAACATCAAGCTTACAAACCTTTTACTATTACAGAATGTACCATTTTCAGTCAAGTTGACTTCTTCTTTCAAGTTAAGATAACCGACATCTGCAAAAGATGGATGATGTTAGCAACTAAGAAATGATTCTTGCAAAACCGTTTCTTTTATTAGTATCCGTAACTACATTTTATTAGTATCCGTAACTACATGTTGCCACAATGTGTCAGTAGCAATTTAGGAATACGAAAGGAAGAAAAATTCTACTGTCAAGCCAATTTCTTAAGTTTTTCAACTTTCTTCCTGTACTTCCAACTTCGGTGACATTTTGTTTTCCCTGTTTTAACATTTTCTAATTTGCAGCTTTGATATAGTTTGCTTGTAAGGAATTCTTTTTGTAGAAGAGAGTTACTAATCGCTATCTTAAAGAGGTAGACGTAAGGAAGATAAAATCCTTCAAGCGTTTGCAGCACAGCACATTGCGAGTTCCTATTGTATCTTAACGTAAAACTTTCAACCTTGCGCATTGCGTGTGACTACTAGCTGTTTGTAAAAGTTATCATAATCCCCAAAGATACGTTTCCAGTACTAATAAGATTAGTGATTCTGGACTGATACATATCAGGATACATATACAAACACTACCCAACCCAGGAAACTTTATAGAATTTGCGCAAAGACTATGTTCCAGAATAGTTTACTTTTAGCTTTGGGTAACTTTCTTAATACTATATATATATTTATAAGTACTAGTTTTTTTTGTTAAAAATTTAAAATCTATTCTATATTAACTACTAAATATACATATATGAAGATATGAATATGAATGGTAAAGGCAATTACGTTCAGACACGTCCACAGTATATTGCAATGTAAGTTCACTCCGGGGCACACATTGACATTAGTTAAAATGCAAGGGGCATATACAGAGCCCCTTTCGTATTGGGGAACATTTAAAAGCTACCAATCCTTCATGAAAACGCGATGGTAGGAATAGAAAAAGGATTGTTGCCTTCTCTAGATCTCTATAACCTTGATCTGAACAAGAAAAAGTTGAAAATTGTGTCTAAACCTGAAGCAGTGTACATGAAAACTTACTTTCACTTTCCACTTTGGTATTCCCGGTGGAATCTAACAAAAGCTACCTGACTCTAGAAAACCCATTACATTTATTACTATTTTAAATATTTTATGAGCTCCCTAGTTTGCTGGTCTTACTTTGTGTTCTGGCAAGTAGTAATGTAGTTTATATCTAAGTTAAACAGATAAAAGCATCATGCTCCGAGCATGTGATAATCTTATAAAAGATCCAGCAAAACTGCACGGGGAATGGGGAATAAATGAAAACCTTCCCCATATCCCATCAAAATTTACCTCCAATTCCAGGAAAAATTATCTCTTATAGAGAAAACAATTTGTCTTAATATCATTTATTATGCAGTCAAGTTAGTCGAAATATAGTATCTTCAGCGAAGAATATTATTCACTTAGATATATCTGATGCAATACAAACAGGTATGTAATACACAACCTCATGAGCAAATATAGCAGTCTAAAAGAGTCCTAAAGAAAGAATCTTTGTTTATGAGAGACGTAAGCAATCACCTTTTAAAAGTCAAATGTGAATTGCCTTATAACACGTAAACATAACAATATTGTCTACAATACCGCATTCAATCAATTATTATTAATTTTCTTAATTTTAGCCAACTCTAGCCCGATTAATTAGTACATAAGCAAGTAATCATTATTGACGAAACGATTGTGTGCATTCCTAGCCCTTATCTATCTATAATCTCGAATCTTGACCCCCTTGAAAATTAATGCAGTGCAATACAATCATGTATAGTAAAGACAGTGATACCTGATACTCGCTGAGAGTTAATACTCGCTTCTAAAAGTACACGCACCATAAAAAGATAGCTAGCTCTAGCTCTCATATTTCTATTACTATTGATAATAAACATGCTTTGTTTGTATTTTACTCCTTATATAATCTTAAGGAAGTGATAAACAAAAAACAGAACAATTTAATATATTTATATTTATGTAAGCAATTTAGCACTTATTTATATTAAGAAACCAGATCATTCAAGATAAGAATCATGCACCAATCATAAAGATCATTAATCATTCAGCAAATTGAATAGCTTAATGTTTACGACTAAATTAAATTCTATGTATGTATATAAGCTCTTTATCTCAATGTTAAAAATTTCTACTTGGAATTGTACAAATGACATTAGCGTTTAGTCATCTTTTCCAAAGATAATAAAAAATCACCAAATGAAGTGCTACTTGTTTAATTGTCATTCTAAGCTGTGAATGCGAAATGCATTTCAAACTTCACTACGGAAATATTGCGTTATAGTTAAACTTGCTTGAATAAACCGGTATTGGCATCTTGGACTTTAATATTTAATATGCACGATATGATTAGCAGCAGAGACAAACAGTTTCTACTGCTACGAAACAATTGTAGACAAGAGACTGGAGTTGCGTATATACATGGGTAGCAGTATTAAGTAAATCAGCGGACGCGATGGTTTTATTCTCGTGTACTATGCAAAATTAGCAATTCTTAAAGAAAATTGTAAAAGTATATACTAGGAAATTAATGTCAAGTTAGAAACGAGTAAGCTGAAAGTAGCTTATTGCACAATAAAAAATGGCATTGCATACAAAGAATTACCTACATATTTCCCAACGCATGTATTTATCATTTCCTTTTCATTAAAGGAAAATAGGATTTCACGTTTATCATCAACATGACACAAACAATAAAAAACGATTCCCCTGAGTCTGCATTTTGCAATGTATGGCAGACGATGCGTTTGTTTGTCGTTCCTTTTTCTTTTACGTGCCATTGATAAGAAAATAAATAAAAAATTTCAGTATTCGAACATTTATACTTCCTTTTTATTTAATTTTGTTTTAACATGAAGTAAATTGTAGCTTATCCGTCCTAATTTTATTGCGGTTGAGCCACTTTGCCAGGAAAAGTTTGCGTATTGGGTTTCGTTGGTTCTTATTTTACTTTATTTGCAAAAATTCACTCTGTAAAATTATCCCGAAAAAAAAATATTTTGCAGAAGAAATGGAAGAATGCTTTTAAAAAGCACCTAAAGCAAAGAACAGTAGGATTGAATGAACGAAATCAAAAATGAGAAATTAAACGAGTAAAGGAGCTCATAAGGTGTTTACAAAACTGCAATTCAGCCAGTGTAGTCAGTTTAGTATACCCCGCCATAAAAAAGAACTCTTACGTCGTCTGCTACCTGAGTTTTCTCCCCTGCAATTACTCTTGCAAGTACTATACTATTATGGTAATTGCCAGTTGAATTAATTGATCCTTGCAGCTTTTGTGCTTCCTTAGACCTAGCTCAAGGTTCCACATTTTTTGCTAGTTTCCCTTCTATATTATGCGTTTGGAAACGATATAACACTGCAAGAGTGCCATAAATTGCAGTAACATCCAATAATTCGCTCCCACGAAGAACATTTTCGCAAAAACATTTTAGGCATATACATGCCATGACAAAACCGATTCAATGCAGCAAATGTAATATATCATAACGGTAATTCTCTGTGTAGGGTGGTTCGAGTTAGCAAACTAAGTTTGTATGATTAGCAACTAGCTGATAAATGAGTGAAAGTTAGCAAACAGCTAAAATGCATATTAGCAGATATTTTACTGGTACTCGAATGTAATAAAGTAAAAGTGTTGACTTGGAAATTCATTCCACAGTATTAGTATTAAACACAGTTCAAGTTACAAGTAATAAACCCTATGTAAGCTTGAAGAAAGGTTCACGCGTAGTCTACTAGGTAACTTTGACTGCCATTGATGACTGACTGGCCTAATATTATCCTTGATTATCCTATATAATCAAAGATTATCCTTGATTACTTGATGAGAAACACAATTCACATTCACATGAATGTGGCATGAAGAGAACCATTGTCACATGAATGTGGCATGATGAGAACCATTGTCACATGAATGTGGCATGATGAGAACCATTGTCACATGAATGTGGCATGATGAGAACCATTGTCACATGAATGTGGCATGATGAGAACCATTGTCACATGAATGTGGCATGATGAGAACCATTGTCACATGAATGTGGCATGATGAGAACCATTGTCACATGAATGTGGCATGATGAGAACCATTGTCACATGAATGTGGCATGATGAGAACCATTGTCACATCAATGTGGCATGATGAGAACCATTGTCACATCAATGTGGCATGATGAGAACCATTGTGGCATGATGAGAACCATTGTGGCATGATGAGAACCATTGTGGCATGATGAGAACCATTGTGGCATGATGAGAACCATTGTGGCATGATGAGAACCATTGTGGCATGATGAGAACCATTGTGGCATGATGAGAACCATTGTGGCATGATGAGAACCATTGTGGCATGATGAGAACCATTGTGGCATGATGAGAACCATTGTGGCATGATGAGAACCATTGTGGCATGATGAGAACCATTGTGGCATGATGAGAACCATTGTGGCATGATGAGAACCATTGTGGCATGATGAGAACCATTGTGGCATGATGAGAACCATTGTGGCATGATGAGAACCATTGTGGCATGATGAGAACCATTGTGGCATGATGAGAACCATTGTGGCATGATGAGAACCATTGTGGCATGATGAGAACCATTGTGGCATGATGAGAACCATTGTGGCATGATGAGAACCATTGTGGCATGATGAGAACCATTGTGGCATGATGAGAACCATTGTGGCATGATGAGAACCATTGTGGCATGATGAGAACCATTGTGGCATGATGAGAACCATTGTGGCATGATGAGAACCATTGTGGCATGATGAGAACCATTGTGGCATGATGAGAACCATTGTGGCATGATGAGAACCATTGTGGCATGATGAGAACCATTGTGGCATGATGAGAACCATTGTGGCATGATGAGAACCATTGTGGCATGATGAGAACCATTATCTGCTATTTGGTATCATTCCCATGCCGGTAGTGAAAATGCTGTAGCTCTATGGCCTTTAAATGCAGCAAAAAAGACTACTTTGGAAAAGGTACCTTTAAGGTACCTTCCGGTTATCGGATTGACCTGAAAATCAATAGGGATCGTCGCATGAGGTGTAGTTATCGATAACTGAAAACGGAATTGGAATAGGTCAAACGGTTGAGGAGTTATCGTGCTTACGGACGGAGGGATAAACGTACAGACACATCAAGACGATCGGAGTAAAGGTACACTAACGTGAACCTTAATAAATCAATCCACATACTAAAACCATAATCACGTCATTAGTTAAATGATGATTCTGTTGCCACTCATATCATTTTGGCTTTTACCTGGACATTTCATGCTTTACATTGCATTGTTTAGTCATGTTTACATGAGTCATGGGTTGACTTTTTCTAATAGTTCCACAAAATGTAGCAGGAAGAGAAAGAGTTAATGATACTTACGGAGTTTCCATGCTCTCTTCATCGAATGCGACATAGTTGGTCTTGCAGATCCAGAACTGTCCTTCATTCACAAGCAAACTGCTGTAAACGCAGCACCGTTATAATTCTCACAAATACAATATTTTGACAAGATAACACAGTTGCTGATATGATAACAAACTTTACGATGATAATCTCAAATCACAATATGCTAAAGCAACAGAACACTAATTATAGCAATAACTTAAATCCTTGTTTAGGTGAGGTGCTTAATTCTGAATCATTCAAAATCCCGTTTTGTTTACGCGTTTTACATTTTTGAATATATTTTCGCACAAATTACAATGATAATTTGATATTTTGCACAATCCTACACATCCTGTTTCTCGGAAAATAAATGAGACCTTGGTGATGATGATGGCAATGACTATGACAGGTGATGGGATTTCATTGTGTCACGTTATAAATCACTGGTAGGATAATGCAACATTCGATCATCTCTCAATCATCAAAAAAGTTTCCGTTGTCATTGTTTCAGGTAAAACTAGAGGTTTCACAGCAGGCATTTGTTGATGGAACCACATTGATGTAAAGCCTGGAGAAAGCAAAACAAACAAAACAATGATTTATGACGTGTGTGTGACTAATGATTGCTAATTTAAATTTTATTCGGTATTAAAGGTTTGCCCAAATTAAGCACACCTTTTCAATCTCATCAACTATCAAACTTGTGATGTTTGTAGAATTACGCTTTAAAATGGAAAATATTTGGTATATAAATTAAAGTGATTTTGTCCTGCATACCTATGATGTATGATTTTCCAGTTTTGATTTTATACACACTTCATTTTACATTGGCAGTAAAGCTATTAACCGCATTTCCGGGTTGCGTTTGTGTACAATTTAGCATGCTCACAAGTAGTGCTTGTTGAAGTTAGACTTGGAAATCAATGCATTCTTGCTCATATTTTTGCACGATTCCGTTTGTACACTTGTAAAAACGAAATAATTCGCCAGTCACACAATATCCTATCTCTAGAATTTCCGCGAATGAATAATACAATGCGTGAAACAAGAGCTCCAATTCATTGATTTGGAACAAATCGTCCAATTGTAATTTATTCCAGTCTCTTTGTAAATTGATCTGTTGACCATGAAGAAATAATTTAGGTACGTATACACATGTTTTCTCGTTTCAGTCACACATTTACAGACAAAAATATTTTATGTTCCTAAATTTTAAAGCTTTTTTAGTGTCTTTAATCAGACCATTTTCATAATTTCCATTAAACTGTGTTACTTTCACAATGCAGAAATGTTCATCGTTATACTTTGACTGCACTGCAGTCTTGCTGACTGTCCTTTCAATCCCCTTTACGACTTTACAGAAACCTTAAGAGGAGCATTGAAAACCACTATGCATTATTCTGTATCACTGCATGACTTTTATTTATGAACATGTACGTTATTATGTGCACATGCAAAGATTTCTTTTACTCAGTCAATTTTATTCTAGTGCTGCTGATGATGATGTTTCACTGTTCACTCCACTCTCTTTGTGGTGGAGGTAAACATTTTGTGGTGAGTAATATGCAGACAGAGACACCGATAACAGAAGAACAAAAGATTTCCTCCCTGTCTGTATTTTAGACAAGAAGTAGTCTAGTTAGCAGTACATTTACACACAAACAAACAGTCCCTGTGTGTTGATAAATGTACAATCCCCGTAAAAACAATAAGTCAGTCAGGTTTTCAGTAGGAGTAACGAACGGCTCAACTTGTGAAACACGTTAGGAGAATGGGACAAGAGCAACTCGATGGCACATTTCACTTGGGCCCCACAAATGATACTAACTAACCTGAACCGTTAAAAGCTGAAACCCTTACTCTTGCTCATTCAGAGCCATGTACTACAGCAGAGCATAGTGCTCAGCGCTTAGTGCCAAACGCTCTCAGACTTGCTAACATAAAGCACTAGTGTATGTCCCAGTGCAGTGCTTAACATAACTTGAAATTCTGCTTTATAAAATGCATTCGAGGTTTTTGATATGTAAGTTTTCTAGTTATTACTATTACTTATTCTTATAGGTTTACATTTTTACATGCATTACCTGCTGAAGTATAAACAATACTCAATACGTACACTATTATGACTGATATTTCAAAGATTTATTTGTTGCATTGCATGTGGCATAGTAGTTATAATATTATGCTTAATTCTAAGCTTTGCAATGCACAGACCAATTCAGCAAAACTCACTCTCCACAACACATTCACACAATCCTCAATTACTTGTGAATCCACATTTTCACATGAAGAAGGAAAGCGATAACAAGAATAGTGTATACCTATTCCATTCTTGAGACGAGCGTTTAGTATTAGGACTCATATATTCTTGTAGTATGATTACAAATCATATAAAACAATCGGGAGAGTTTTAGAGAGGAGAGAATAACATGCGTAGTAATGAGAGCATGAATAATGCCAGAATGAAGACCTAGAAGAGAAAGAGGATCTCCTTGCCTGTTAACAGCATAGTAGTTAATATGCCTTCGCGTTTAATGTTAAGCGTTATGTTTAACGCGCTGTATATGTTATGTTGCTATAATATATATACTAGCATAAGGCTGCAACAAGCTGTTAGTAAAATGTATTATTGCAAGTTGCAAATACGTTTAACCTTTGTAACAATATTATAAAGGTTCAATATCAAAACGCTTAATCGTACTTTTCGAATAACATTTTACACAAATGTTTGTTAAACATTCAAAGCAATGGGACACGGGTTACGTTTATTAACAGGGACCATTAGTTGGGACAATATTTTTTTAACTGAGGTATACGAACTAAATCTTTGTGACTTTGAATAAATTAATGTACTGTAATGTAATGTAATTAATTAGTGTAACTAAGAATAAAATTAATTTGGTATCTTCATAAATGAAAACTGAATTAAAAATTGCAGGTCTACCTCTAACGGCCAGATAGATAGACAGACATATAAAACACTATTGAAATGAACCTCATTGCATGAACATGGTGAACAAAGTGAACATGAAAATGTTGCTTGAAACGAGTGGGCACATTGCATATTGCATGCAAGATGCAAGTATGTACATAATATGTTGTATATATGAATAATGTTAAGCACTATTACATAGTTACTAAAATTGATGCTACCATGTACTAAAAATGAACCTTAATTGTTATAATGACAGGCTGAAGGTACCTACACGTTTTTAGTGTATAGCATGAAATTTAATTTGACATGAATTGATTTGAATTTTAAAATTTGATATGGTCAATGGTGCAGGAAAATTGATAAAAGTTTTGCTTTTCAGATGAAATGGTTGAATCTTAACTTGCACCATACATTGATTTAGTTATACTACTGATTTATGATATACAGAGAAATAATTTTGTTTCTGATCTTCTCAAATCAAATGAGCATTTTTTCCAGGCACGATGATGATGTGTGATGTATGTAAATTGGGAAGGAATTCCCCTGAAGGGAGGAACCATATTCGCCTAGGTTTCTTTTCCATAGACTTGTGGGCTTTAAACTTATTGAAACTTGTAAAAGCTAATAAAATAGAAAGATGTACTCCATTACTCCATATGTTTAGTATGCATATAATGAAAGAATTGATTCGGAGAGAATTCTTATAAAATATGAAACAACGAACAAATTTTGTAAATGACATGTTTGAAAACATTTACTTTAAAAATACGGATGTTTGGGAGCCTGGGATGTACTAGTAAGAGGAATAGGATGCAACCTATCTGAATGTGACTTTTATATCTGAAAATAAACCCAAAAACAATTTGAGCTTTGAAACTTCCTTATTGGTTTTGTAGGCCTTTTTATTTTCACCCGTTCATAAGAAACATGTAACAATAACATATTCGCTTTAATTTCTTATCAATTGGCCATTAGTTTTTCAATATTTAGCACAGCTGCAAAAACTGATTAGTTGGATTTAATCACTTCACGATAGGTCTTTAATATTTATATATTACACATTTGTAAAGAATGGTAAATTATTAACAGCAAAGCAGCGGTTGGTTATATACAGAGAGGTACATCTTTATCTAGGAAGAAAGCTATTGAAAAAAGTTATTTGATCTTCCGGCCAAACAGACCACGCACAAGTTTTTCTCCAAGAAACGACTCACTTGTAATTCAAATGTTGACATCATGTAAGATTGATGCTAGTACGTGGATACCGATATTAAAATAGGACGAAAAATCTCTCCGGTAAATACTTAGCTTTCTTCCCTAGAAGAGACGACATCTCACTGATAATGTAGCTCGCATACTATTGTTATTAACATCGTAAATAAGAAGCTTGAACATCACAAATACAGTTAAACAAAAGAAAATATTGCAACGTTTAGTTATGCATAATCACTTTCTATTATGCTACACGACTAACAAACCAAATGAGAATAAAAGTTCAACAATTATCGTATATTATATTACATTGTTCTAACTTAATATAACAATGGGAGTAGAACACACGTGTATTAATAATCATTAATAAAGGGTAACGACAAATATTTAAGAAGCGTGGATATAAAATAACTAATTATGAAGGCAACCGAAGTGTTTTGTCATTTTGTCATTATTGCATAATGTACTTTCAAGTGTATTTATATATAACCACATTATACATTCATTCAACCAACACATACAATACAATGATTACAGAAGACCAGACAGCTCAACCAACACCGCGATAGAAGTGAAATGTTGGACAATGGAACGGATAGAATTAACGCTTAAAATGTATTGTATGACTAGTTTAAAATACAAAATTAGATTACCTAAAGCAACATCCAAAACGGCTCTGACCAGACCGATACATTATTTAGTTTTTATAAAGGCATTAAATGCACAAAAGGAATAGTAATTATTACATTCGTAGCCCCCTTTAATGCGCAAAACTAAACAGTTATACTTTCTAGATTTAAGTGTTATAATAAAAGCAGCGCGCTGCTCTGCATTTCCATTCAACATGTATAAAAGTATGATGAAAGTATAATATGATATTATGTATTATAAATAAGTTATGTTCTTCATAGATTATAACAAGACACTTAATCGGGTAATCATGATTAAAGAAGGAAGTTTTATGCTTTCATATTCACCAACAAATTTTTTAAGGCTTACTTACAAAAGTTAAAGAATGGCAGCGATTAGAATTGTCAATATACAGCAAAATAAATTACAGGAAATAGGTTACCAATATCAGGTGAAAAACCGTACTGGATTTTTTCTAGAAAATCGAAACCGGGTTATATTAATCTGTATTGTAACCGGTCTTGATGAATGTAAATCAGTTTAAATTATACAGGCACCTTCTTAGTTGCTTTTGTTAACCAAAACGTAATTGCCAAACACAGATAAACAGAACATTAAAAAACAAAAGTTATAATAACATACAACACAACAGTCAAATATTCTCACTTATATACCTTACAAATTCATTCATCATGTATGGTTTTAAACTCATTTCCGTGGGACAGTTGTGCAATGCATATTATACTTTCAATACGATTATTTTAGTTCGAAAAATTCCATGAGTTTGTGTTTCATTTTCACGTACAATTATTGTATATTACAATATACCTATATACTCCTTCATTCATGTACTTTTTAACATGGCAGTGGTAAGATCATATTTAACATATTAATCATCTATAAGAATATTCATGATCTAATAGTTATGATAATTACAGTTCCTATAAGTCGAACTCGTTTTGTTCAGAAATAGGATTTGAAAGAATTTATGCTTCCCAACCCCTCTACACTCACATTCGTGTCATCATCTAGCAAGCTTAATGCTTGCTAATTGTGTCCAAGTTGACAGAATATGATGTAGGCTGTGCAATAGATCAAACTGCTTACAAAAACCGATTGAAAAGTATATTGATTGATGAAAGATGTTTGGAAATGAAAAATAGAATACTACATGCAAGGTTCAAAACAGTTCGAATATATCCTAAACAATTCATATACTTGGTACATATCGAATGTAAAATATAATGAGCAACTATATGAGAACAAAGATGTTGGGTTAACCTGGATTTAAATCATCGATTAAACTACCTGATGGCTTCCAGTCGGGTCATTGCATTGCGTTTGCGGGCGTCGAGAATATATACAGAGTATGTAAATCTAAGTAGCTTAGCAAGTAGCCTAAATTATGATAACCTATGAGTAACTTCGACCTAATGCATCCGAAAATATCACAGTTTCTTTGTAAATATCAACAACTAAACAGCTAGTGACCTACTAGCTGGAATATTATGTGACTTGATCCTCTAACAGCGTCAAACGACTTACTTATTAACTTGTGGTGAATCCTGTATTTACAAGCAAAGTATGCACATTGTTCATTCACCCCACAAAGTTTGGTTTCGCGCATCTACAAAAAGCACATCCTAAATTCTTGAATTTGGAGACGAATTCGTTTTAACAATCGATCATGTTAACAAAAAAAATTACACAGTAAAGGCAACGTAATCTAGAATGCTAGTTAATCATAGCAATACGTTTTCATGTCTACCTGTAGACACGATGCTTTTGAGACGTTGTGTAATTTTACATTACTTATCCTCCAAGATAAGCTAAATACAATATACAAGACGTATGCACGCTATTAAACTCTTCATATTATGAAAAACTGTATTCGTTTATTGACTTTCTTCGCTTATTTTTGCAGACAGATTATGATTGCTTCATATTGTATTTTATCTGGCAAACTGGTATTGTATATTCACGTTTACAAAGTGTACAGCATACTTTTTATGCATCTATGGATGTGATTTAAAAATCATGTCTTTCTCTGTGGTTTGATTAAACCGCTTATTTTCGAATTAATAATTGTAGGCTTATATGGCAAATAGGCTTTAGTAAATTTTCCTTATGTCACCTTTCGATATTTCTAGGCTGCAAGGTGTTGGGCAGATTGGAGTCATAATAAAATACACTTGTAACACTACTGAAAGTTGTCAAATTCGTTGTCTAAAAATAACAATCCAACTTTTTCACCACTATGTTATGTATAGGGTGTTCCAAATTTTCAATTAAGGCAAGAGAATAGAGGCATGTTGCATATTTACACTCAACTCAATTAGAGGACTTTATTTACTGCGCCAAAAGGATTCTATAGTCAATAAGAAGCAACTTTATCTATGTGCAAAACGTCGATCGATCCTGTCGATGTGTTAATGTAGTACCCGACTACTTTTATTTTTAAAGCTATTCATCGTAATCATGAGCATTTTGCATAAGTGTAAATCATCCTCAAAATCTTGCGATTGTAGGCGACGATTTGACACTTAGGTTATTACTTTGACCGAAACGGTGACTAAACATGAGCAATACATTCTCTCTCGAAATGCCTTGATCTTTGATCATCCACCACCAAGTCGACAACCCAATAGAGTGAAGTGAGTTAAGCAGGGTTTCCATACAACAAAAATCTACAGTTCTATCGGAAGCATTAGCTTCGACTTGAGCGTCTTAATAAGGCGTATCTCTCTTGTGTGCTGCATCTGGCTTTTTAAACTTCCTCTTGTTGTACCTGCCGCGATTTCCATTAAAGTTGGTCTGTTTATGCGACGATCCCCCGGCTCCACTTGATTCACCGTTGTAGCTTGATTGACCACCCCTGCCACCTCCACCACTAGCTTTGTCTGAAACAATTACATATGAGAGTGATTAAAATAATTGTGAAAATGAATATCACGTAAACACAATATCGTTATGTTTGCAAAAAGATTCAATAAGATTACTTGGCGAGTGAGGGCGTCTCGGGTGACCATAGGGTGGGTATGGAGGACGTTTACTGTTTGCTGAAAAACCATGCTGCTGAACATGATGAGATGAAGCATTCATAGGCCTAGGTCTGCTACCTGTACCATCAGATGTACACGAGCTTGAATCGGATTGGGATTGTGAGCCATATTGACCATACTGGCGTTTACCGGAAGTAGTATTTTCTGCATCTCCAACTCTTGCACTCGTAGAAGAATTGCCTGGGTTCACATCATCATCAGGAGTGGATGAATCTTTGGTATTTCTGGCATCGTCTTTAGGCAATGTACGATTAATTTGGTCCCTTCCACTATCACTTTCACTGACCGAAGTTACAGGACTGTCTCGATCGTCCAGTTTTCTGTGTACGGATGACTGAGTTGAAGGTAATTCAATCGTTTCATTAGAAGCAGAAACGGATATACCAGGACTACTTCGACTTCCAGAGCCCCCTTCACTGGTGGTAGAAAGGGACGAAAGAGATGTCGAATCATTTTCCTTGTTCTTATTTGTTGGGTCATTAATACCAATTACAATACAGTCTTCCTCCTTCCCATGGTTTGATCCTTGATCCGATAAGGGAAGTTGATCATTTTTCGAGTTGAGATTCTCCACTTGCATTTCGCTTGATACCTGATTATCTGTATGTTCCACGAATGCTTCAGCTGGGCTACTACTACTTCTACTACTTTGACTACTACTTGCTGAAGAACAGCTTCCCATTTTGGTCCCATTGATATTGGGATATGTTGGAGAGACAACGTGGTTAACAGGAAACATTGACAGTGGCATTGGAGGTGGATACATTGGCACTGGAACTATTCTGGGCATTGAATCTTCTGGGCTTGGAAAATTGTCACGAATCCAATTACGATATTCTATTACTTCATCTGTTATCCGAATTATTCTGCCTAATATACTGTGTAGAAAAAATCGTGTAAACCACATGGGGAAAGCCACAACTTCAAATATATCAATATATCGTTTTATAAAAAATAAATTATTACCTGCAATGCGATGGATTATTCAGTCGTGGTAGACTTGAACTGACGGCTTGACATAATACGATATATGCATATTCGAAAGCTTGTTTAACGGCGAGAGCACCATAAGAACTTCTGCCTATGTCATTTCCCGGTGTTAACGGATCCTCAATGCAAAGTAATGAAGGTCTGTGTCCATCTACCATATCCTTTTGAACCTAAAAACAGTTACATGCGTTTAGTGCTGTATATCTATTTGCATATATATAAATGCTGGTAACAATGAGAATATTTCTTACTTCATCCTTGGGGACGTATGACCCACCATCTTTTACTCTAATTCCTGTTTTCAGATAGTTGAAATGTCTTCCATACAATTCAAAAAATTCTATAAGTAATACTCCCAGATTGGCTCTATGATTTCCAGCGTTTACTCGTGGGTGTAGCTGTAAAATATCCCAAATTATACGGTGAACATATTTTCAAATTGATGTAGAAAATCATACATTATACGAGATTCATCAGTACCTGGAGAAAACTGACAGTCATGAGAATTAGAGAATATGAACTAATTCCACCTGTAAAAACTTCATTGAGATCACG
The DNA here is from genome assembly GCA_029691765.1 of Entomobrya proxima. NCBI lineage: Eukaryota > Metazoa > Arthropoda > Collembola > Entomobryomorpha > Entomobryidae > Entomobrya > Entomobrya proxima. Next base: position 6,345,921 of record CM056170.1, read on the forward strand.
CTGCAGGAGGAATTGCTTCAGCACCAAAACTAGTTTTGGAAGTGCAGGAAATACTTTCCTAAACTTTTTAATCAGTTCTGCTGATCGTACTCCGTTGCTCATATTGAAGCTTATGTCAACTTTGACCTCAGTGGCTTTGTCGGTGAGTTTGACTATAGGTACCTGCATATAACATTAATATTTGTTATTAACCACCAACCTAGCATTCAGTATTCTCAAGGTAATACTTGAGATAATGCACTAGTAAAGATTGTACTTACAGAAGCCCTATCTAACACTTTTATAGAATTAGAATCAGATATTCCCTTCTCCACTAGTTCCATTTCAAGTGTTCTGAGCGGTAGTGTGTCCCACTTTCCAATTACTACAAGATCAATATCACTACACGGCAAAAGTCAAAACAGCAGCGTAGTTAGTTAGTTATATTTCCATTAAAGTAACTATTACTGGTTGTTGAGGCTTAATTGAATGAGAGAGAGAGTACACCAGTTTCTGTCATACCTAGTGGGTAAATATAAACCAGTCCTAAAACTCCCGAAAATTTCCACAACTGCGTCGGGCCAGAGACCACTGATAACCTCTTTTATTCTATGTACCACTCGTAGCCTAAGGTGATGTTCCTCCGGAGTGGGAGACATATAGTTGAAAAAGTCATCGATTTCCTGATGCAAACTGGAAGTATTACAGCAAACCGCATTTTTAGTTAAACTATGAAGTATTGGATTGGTTCCAGAACATTTGGAAATAAAGTCATATAATGATTCATTACATACCCAATGACTCCAGAGCCATAAGGAAAGTTTAAATTCAGCCAAGGACAACCTCCTTGATGCGTCAACCTTAATTTGTCATTAATTCCAAGGCCATAAACACGAGCTTTATTTTCCCCTCTCACAGGCTGCGGCACAGGGTGTCCCATCATATTATGGTTCATATTATTATTATGATGTCCGTTCTGCATTTTGATTCCTCCATTGCTATTTTGTGGAATGTTGGAGCCTTCCTCTGACTTGTCAGAAGTACTACCATTCATCATAACCATGTGAGAAAGCCCAACTTGAGCCTCCCAGATACGCAACCACATCCGCTGGACAGGATATAATTAATAATTTTAAATAGTTTAATAATTGTTTGAGCAATAATTTTTTTTTGAATTTGGACCGCAACGTTGGACAGGTTTGGACATGATTGGAACTCTAAGATTATTATATAATAAATTATTATTATAGTGGGTACTTTACCTGGGCAGGACCACAAGTTTCAGGTGGAAACCAACCGATCTTAGGATCCATTCATATCTTTTTGTTCGCAGAGTTCGGCAAATGGCTGCGTTGATTAAATTATTCGCGATTAGTCACCCGACGGCGAAAGAGAAGGCGCTATTGGCAATTATGTTGAAAATCTTGACTAGATATACTATGAATCTACTGTCCCCTGCAAAAAAATACAAGCAACATTAATTATCATTAAATCGTCCTCAATCCAACAATACTATTCCATTGTTAAGCATCTTAGCACAAAGTAGGGTACCTCCTCAACAAGCTGAACCCACGACCACACTGCTGGAACCTGCAGCAGCGTACTTCCACATCCGGAACGGTTCACACCTCCAGGAGAAGAAGCAATGCACGAAAAATGAACACACCACGGTCACAATCACAAGTTGAGACTATATTCTAGCAAGGGCACCTCTTTTACTTGTCTCCGCCATCTACTCTGCTCCTTATCCTTTATCTTTAACTCCCCGTTTTTTTTGTACTTTTTTAACAACAAACAGAGCAGCCACAAAAGCTGTCGGAAACTAGTAAATCTTACGCCTAAAAATTTTCTTTATCTTGTGTGCAAAATATATACTTCTACGCCACTCCTACATTGACTATTTATTCAAGGGAATTGTGATAATCAGCCCAAAAAATAACTTTGTGTAAAAGATAACCAAAAAATACTTTAATTAAACTTTGAGAAAGCAAGAAAGAAAATAAAAATTAGTAAATGGTGGCCGAAACAGTGGCCAGGCATACATGTGTTTTTTTGTCTTTTGATTTTGTTGAGTGAGTCAAGTGCGTGGTGGTGAGCGAGGTGCTATAATCACCTGTTTAAATTCCCACCCAGAAAATTGTCTCGTGTTTTTATTGCTTTTTTTGGAACCCCTTCTTTGCTTGTCTTTCAAGATAGCCACTCTGAAAATGTTTACATTAATTTCTTGGAAATTTCTTCCTAATCTTTTTTCTTGTCTTAAGATTTTTTATATAATAATTAATTAAATCCTTTCAAAAAAATATTTTTGCTGCGTCTATTTTTTCTTTCAGTTAGCCTTGCTTGCACTGAACAAGAATGCTTTTTACTTTCTCGATATATTATTTGCAATTGGCAATAAGGTTATTTTTACGCTCGTGAAATACTCTTGTGTTGTTTCTGCTGTGCTGCTACTACTTTTGGTAGATACAGGATTCTCAGCTATCTATCTAGCTCTCTGAGAAATTCTCTTAAAAAAGATTCAATCAAGGTAGAAAAGACTGGAGTGAGTGTAAAATGGGCATGGGTATGTTTAAGCAGTTTTACTACATTTTACTCCTATAAAAGAGAGTAGTATCCGAAATATAAGCCGTTTTTATATGTGCTTTTGAGTGTGAAAAAAACACTGGTATGTCATGGCATGCATGTGTGTGTGTAGTAGTATTATAGTAAGTGGTAGGAAAAGAAGGAACTAGAGAGTGTGTGTGCATGTGCATGTACTTATGAACCGAAAATTTGGACAGACAACCGGAATAATAAAGTTTCGAAAGTTTAGTAATGGGAGATTTTTACAGACATTTAGGATGATGATGATGACGTTATTTTAGTAGACCTTTCTTACTACGAAACGCGTTATGCACTATGCAGTACAATAAAATTCCGAAAATAGTACATTATGGTTTGGAGGCGTGTCCTTTTGTACCAAAAAGTTTTCATGAAATTAACGTACAATCGTACGCGTGGAATTTTTTCTACGGAATTAGTACCTTTGCAGACATGCTTCCATTGAGTGACAGACAAATTTGGACCTCTAGCAACAAAAGGGAGATGCAGATTGTGAACTGTGAAACTTGTTAAGTTTATAATTGTTAAGATATGAGGATTAGGATATATAAGCCTTACATGATATATAGGCTTGTGCTTCAAAATTTATTATACGGTGCGTGATGCATTGCATTTCATCTATACATTAATTGAGCTTACGAGCAAACCGAGTTAAGTCTTGTCATAACCATCATTTTATTACTCATCCCATATTTTGTTTCAATTCCTTCTCGTATTCACGGAAAGCTTTTGTTTCTTGCGAACGGAAAATTTACATCAATTCACCTGGTTTGACAAAAAGGTGCATATTAGTATAGACAGACATTCGTGAATATGTTGACACTGCGCTTGAAGCTTGTGCTACTTCATAAAAAATTCTCCACTCCATACACGTAGTATTTATATGAATGAATGGAAGAATTTGGTTATGTATGTATGTATTATATTCGTAATAAGGTCGGTAGTCGTCTTATTGTTATAGTCAATGCGTATCATGGCATGGAATTGAAAGTGGTTCCTTATATAAGAGGAGAGCCTTTCCTTTGCAACGGCAACAACATTGCAACATGTAAAGATAAATTGTCTTTTATAGGCGATCATAGCTTAAACTTAACCCACGAAAGAAAAAAGTGCAAATAGCTACTTGTGACTGGCTTGCCAATGCCAGCCAGCCAGTGAAGTCGTTACATTGTAAGCATATATTCCTATTTGAAAATTACTTTTTAGCTCAACTGATTATGCCGTTCTAGTTCCAAATGAGGCTTTCAGTCAGTCAAAACTAATTCAGTCTAATATTCTGTTGCTACGCTATACATTATATGCAGATATTACTTATAACTGGTAAGCGCTTAAGTAATATCCAAAGTCTGGTTGGTATGGTAGTATATTCTAGAATATGATTATTTCTATGTACCTATAATATTCTTACTGGTATACATATAATAAAGTTATTGATCAAGATCAAGTTATCCCGAAAATGCTTGATTAGGAATAAAACGTAAAAACGCTCTTTCCCTTTAATTACATTTTGCATGTGCATTGTATGTAACTACAAAGCCAAATAATATGCGTTTTGTTTAGTCTATCTATCCCATCTCAGATAGATATCATGGAGAGTAGTGATATCGGATCGGAAAAATGCGTGCTTGTGAATCTAGGCGTATAATGCCCATTCAAAACCATAAAAATAATCTGATCAGTTTAATGAAATAGAAAAGGCTAATTCACATAGACGTAGGCAGTAGGTAGTAGGTGGCGTAAGCAAAACAAGGAGAAGAGGAATTTATCCCTGTGCAAAAAAAAAATCATTTTGGGGCTATCAAAGAAAGATTTAGGATATTATATCAATGATATAATTTTACACGTTTATTGGCTCCTCAAGATTTCCTCCTCACATTTTGCGTATACAATGCATACTATACATACTTTTTTGTCTTTTTGCAACTTCTTCAATAACAGTAATGTAGTATGTTAAGTTCTTATGGAGTAAGTAAATGAATCATGAGATGGAACAAGCATAATTTTCAGTTCAGACATTTCCTTCTCATATATACATTCACTTCACATCCGTCTATAGTGTCAATGATGTTTTTTTGTTGGTTGTGTATATATTTAGTTTGAACTATTTTTCAGTAGAAATGCCAAATTAGAACAGTAGATAATCTATCTAACTAGACCCTGTTCTGTATACATGCATGCAATACGAATGGGCACTGGGCAAATATTCCTGCATACACAAAAATCTAATCTATCATCTAGAATATTTAAGCTGTTACCTGTTTACAGACATAAATAATTGAACTTTTTAAAAAATGTTCTCATTATATCTATCATTTAAAGATGTTTGAAAGATTTGATGCTTTAACGAAGTTTATCAATTAAGGTTGCAAAACTTTAAATTTTTATAAAGATCTATATAAAGATATTTAAAGAATATTAATATCGCTCTATTTTTGTTAATTTCTGGCCAAGAAGGCTGTATTCGACACACCGGGACACAACTTTCTTGTTTCCAACTTACTGATGGCACTGATGAGTCATTTAATTTAACATGTATATGTGTCATTATAGTGCTTGGCATTAAATTATGGTTTTTCTGTCTGATGTGTGACGTGACGATGACGAAGCAAGATAATATAACAGTAATATTCTATGAGATTACAATTGAATAATGAAATTCTAATTGATAATTATTTTTATGTCTACTGATTCTCGGGTGGAGGAGGCTGGAACAGATAAAAGATTTTCATAAGGAATTATAAACGATGACATAACGAGAATCTCGGATACGAGACATTTGATTATTAATTTGAATTCAGACCCATCTGCAATTATCATACGCATCATATAATTCATAGTTTACATGTATTCAACAAAAAGTCACAATTTGTAATTTGATAATTTGTCATTCTATCATTTAATATGAAGAAAATTTATTTGCAAACAAATGGCATTAATACATAAAATATGAGAACGTTCGTCAAAATAAAATTACATGAAAAACATGTTTGCTAAGTGGCATGATGGCATTTTGCTTTAGTTCTTGTTTGTATCTCATGCTTTCTCTAAGTTGCATGCATAACAGCTGATACCATGTGATTCCATGTGACTTCTTGGACGGAAACGCTGGATGGATGATGAGAAAATGAGAATAGCCACTATTAAGTTATACTGCTCAAACCAGTAGTAAAGCTTCAGATAGCTTTTCTGGGTCATAGGCTTAACGATAAGAAAGAAAAGAAAGTCAATGGCAGCAGATGCCGGTGTGATTTAATGTGAAATAAGTGAAATTTTGTGAGTGTGAATTGAATCAAGCATCACAATAGTTAATCACTGACAACAAGAACCGGTTTTATAGTTCCTAGCTTCAATAGTTTAATGTCAGCGGTAAGTTTTCATTAAAGTAGGAAACATTGAACATCAAGGACTATATTTCATTAAACAAACTAAAGGAATGTAACGCAAACATCGGTGATTTATAGACTTATAGAAGTGCTAATGTAATATGAAATCAAGAGTGAAATAATAGCATCAAGAACTTCGAGTATTTCTAGTTTTCGTACTTCCCTTCTCGCTAGTTTGAACTACGAAAAATGTCCTCCACACGCTATTATATTATTTCCACCATTCGAAACATTCATCATGTTTACAACCGGAATAACACACTATACAGCCCAAATTTCATTAGGCTGTTGGGGTGTCCACCAACTTCCGTAAAAAGCTATTCTGTTAATGCACCAGCTTCATCAAAACCTATTGATGGTGTGAATGGCACAGACAATTTCAAAGTATTACCTTCAGAGACCATTTTAGATGGTCACACATATCCTAGTGATGAGTGGACCAACGTCAACAAGAAGATTCTTTCTTACACAAGTCGAAAATTACATCGTCAAAAGTATAACCCCCTTTGTCACATCAAGAGGCGCATTGTCGACTTTATGTACAAAGAGTTCCCTAGTCGCACTCGAAGTCCATTATTTTCAGTGTTTGAGGATCTTAGTCCAGTGGTGACCGTTGAAGAAAATTTTGATTCTCTGCTAATACCTCAAGATCATCCAAGCCGACAGAAAAGTGATTGCTATTACCTTAACAAGACTCATCTCCTTCGTGCTCATACCAGCGCGCATCAAGCAGGATTGATACGATCCGGATTAAATAACTTTATTGTTGTGGGTGACGTCTATCGAAGGGATGAAATTGATAAGAGTCATTTTCCGGTGTTTCATCAAGTGGAGGTTGTACGCTTATGTGGACTTCATGATGTGTTCACGGATGAGAAAGTTGCCCGCGAGTTGGAGATATTTGAACGGGGAAAGTGTGAGAGAAGCCCGATGAAACAAGAATCTCACACTGTAGATGCCGTTATGATGATGACTAGCGCACTTCAGACCACATTGCTCAACCTGGTAAAGCATCTCTTTGGCAAAGGTACTTTGTTCTGTTTGCTTAGCGTCTCAAAAACTTTTTTCTACTTTCACTTACCATGACTGTGTCGCTCAGTAAAACTTTTTCATAAAAACGGGGAAAGCAAGTAGTGATATGTTAAGACAAGACGTGGACGTGATTTGCTGATAATATGAGATATGGGAACATTTATTTCAGGAAACTTTCTGGCTTTGTAAGTAAAACGGGCTGAAAGTAGTCGGTAGGTTGCATTTAGGTTGAGCTTCGAACATTACTGAGCACTATCCCACTACAAAACAAAATATATTGAATTGAATCGGTGAATTGGTGGTTCAATGCCAGTTTCAAAGCCAATAATGCCCTTTCTCTTTAGGGTGACATTGCTCATATATTTTCGGAATGAATGTAAAAGGGAGTTTCATTTCATGTCAGCCTAAGCGAAGGGGAAAGTTGAAAGCCTATTCATGGGAGAGAACCTGCATTCCTTTCTCCCCCAGTTTCTTTTCAGGATGAGAATATGAGCACTGCGAGCTTTCAGCTCATCCCATTTACGCCACCCAGATAATTCAAAAAAGCGACAAGGGCAATACTTTTCTCTCTGAATGGATTGATGTGATATAGATCGGTATTTGGCTGAGAACTAGCGTTTGTTGCCTTTACCATCCAACACTTTAGCGTTGAATAGAGGTTTACCAGAAGAAGCATGTCGGCAAGTTTGATTGATTGATTGATGTTTAAGTGTTAGGAGTTAGAATAGGCTTGTTAATGGAATGAATCCAGATGAATGTATGTAGGTACCACTACCACTGTGTAAAAATAGACTTTGATAAGCCATATATACTTGTACCGGGGAAATATTTTTGGATATTGCTTATAAAGGGATCCTCCCATCTAATGTGCTTCAGAATACTTTTCTAACTAGAAACATCAAGCAATCATTTCCAAACATTAGTTCTTTAATAGTTGGTTTGTCATTTTCTCCTTTTACTACTAAGGTTTCTTTCGATGTGCTTTATAGATGTAGAAACAAGATGGTTGGAGGCATATTTCCCATTTACACACCCATCCTGGGAGTTAGAAGTTAAATTTAACGGAGAATGGCTTGAGGTTTTGGGATGTGGGATCATGGAACAGCGGCTTCTACAAAATTGTAAGGAATTATATAATATTAAGTTACTTAACTTATGACTTTGTTATTGTGTGTCCAGATGGATGCAATTAGAAATTCCCGATTTATTAATGACTCATTTAATTACAGCCATGTCTTTTATTTTATAGCTGGAGCAAACGATAAGGTTGGATGGGCATTTGGATTGGGCTTAGAAAGACTAGCGATGAAACTTTACCAACTACCTGACATTCGACTATTTTGGAGCAATGACAGAGGTGTAACTCATCAATTTGAAGTTGAAGATCCGTACACTCCGATAACTTACAAAGTAAGCATTGCTTTATCTTCTTTTTAAAAACGGTTGGATAATTCTTATTACTTAATAAGAAATAGTAGTAAATGGCTAAATAAAAAGATTTGACGCATTTGTTCTTGTTGACTTAATTAACATTTTGTGCAAAATATTTTGGAATATCCACTTCGTTACCTTCACTTAAACATAATTCAGGTAGTTTATTGTCTTGCATGTTACAATGTACATGTGAAAACCACATCTCCAAAACTTTAAATTCTAAGTTTGAAAACTTAACCAAGCATAATCTTGAATTTACTAAATGCAGACATTTATGTATCCAGATTTTATTCACTTTATAAATTCATATATTATCCAAATTTAGACTTTATACTGGCTGATATTACATACAAAATACTCAATTTACCTCAGTATTTAGTTAAGTATAAAGATGGCTTATAAATTACGGGATGTATTTTTTTCATTTACGTCTTCAAATGAAACGCGGTATACAGAAAGTCAGTTTTGTGATTGAAGGATTTTCAATAAGTTATGGGAATTGCTACTGAGAAACTTTGGCAGTTTTGCTTCAATATTTATTTTCTTATGATCGTCGTGAGTTTAGTCTACAATCCCTATTTAATCCAGGCGTACTTTTTTTTCTCAAACAGTCCGTGAGCGTACATCCACCTTGTGCAAACGATATAAGTTTTTGGCTTCCTGCGGGAGAGAATACTTTCTCTAGCACAGACTTTTACGATCTCGTTCGATCTATTGGAGGAGACCTTGTAGAGCAGGTGAGTCCATTTCCTTGCAATTTACATAAAACTTTCATTATATGAAGTCCTTCCGGATACGTTTAAAACGCATTACATAAGTTTACTCTCGTTACTGTACGCATGCTACGGTTTTCTTCTGTCAGGCACATATACGATTGTGTCTAATCTCCTGCTTCACGAGAAGAAATTTTAAATGGTATTGTGGTTTCATTTAGGTGTCATTGGTTGATGAATTTTATCACAAGAAAAAGCAACGTTGGAGTCACTGCTATCGAATAGTATATCGCCACATGAGCAAGACGCTAACCCAGGAGGAGGCCAATAAAATCCATTCAATGATTGAACAAGCAGCAAGTAAAGATTTAAGAGTGGATATTCGGTAATTGCAAAAGTTCACAATAAAGACGTAATGTTTCTTTCTTTCATGAATCCTGTGGTATCAATAAATTGTATATAATGTTTTATTTGCACATTACACAAGGCATTTTCCCATAATTAACTTTGATCACTTGAACTTGTCCACATGTTTTTCAATCGGATTTTTACAAGTTTTGAAATGTTTGCAAGGGAAAGTTCTTAACTTATCCACAAGTAAACCACAAAACAGGACCTGCTGTCTAAACAACTGCATAATTTAAACAGAAGTTGGTTAACCCGTCATTAAATTGTTTTCTAAAGTTACAAGATTGAACTAAAGGAAATTCTAATACATGCATTAGGAATTTTAAATAATATTTTTTCAACATTCAACCAACCAACAAGGCGTATGCATATGGTATTTTATAATTGAGAAAAACCAAATTGGTTAGGGGATCAGGGAATTAGTAAAAGGATTTTTTAAAGAAGTTTTTACTCGTTATTTAAATGAGACTTTAATAAAACTCCTGCGACCTGTTGTTTAATTCTTTAAGCATTACACCACCTATATTAATCTTGCCAATGCCCACTGGAAAAGAAGAAGTAGTACGTTTGTAAAACTCTGCAAAATACAATGTTTGTTGGAAATTAACCCTGGAGGCATATCAGGATATAGATGCATATGATTACGTATACAAGAATATATAATGATAGTATAGCTGTGTTGATCATATTCAACATACATTTGGTTTTGCTATACACCCGACATTTAGTAATACGGTTTCATTATATTATTAAATAGGGTTTGTTTATATAGTAAGCATAAAAAACGTGAATCAACTGAAATGTGTCCAGCCAGATAGATGAAAGTAGTCCAATTCGTTTCCAAACTCTCGGGATAATTCTATTTGAAGAGGGTTTTAGGCTCAGTTTGACCTGATATATTTAGAACTTTCTCGTGCAATTGAAAATTGATTCCATGTTACATTAGTAATGTTTTCCACATTTCAAGCTCAAACTTGGAACATCTTTTAGTACATGGAAAGAAGTCGCTACTCACTAGATTGTTAAAGACTCGGTGTCGCACATATATGAGAATTCGTACTTGAATGCTGTTTTTGCTCTGCTGCTATTGTACGCAGAGCTGTGGAAAGATCCGCTAAACTTGGGGAAAGTATTGGGTTTGTGCTACTGGTTGTAGCTCTGCTTGGTAGAAAAGACCTGAATATGTAAAGGGCTGAAAAAAGTCAGTATGTGATTGAGCTCCTACAGGAGCAGACTGGAAGCACTGTTTGTCTTCTCTCCGTTTCTTTTCCTGAAAACATACAAATTTCTCTGGAAGTGGAAGTGTTAGCCGGAACCGGAACTTTTGTGAAAATATTTCTATCAACAATGTAACTGGCTTGAACGAATCATCAAATCAAGACATCGATGTGTTTGCCTAGTTATTACTGTTATAGGCTAGGAAATTCATTTTCATCCTGTAGTTTTCAAGTATTTCTACACAAAAGGATTTTTCCAAATCGAAAGTTATCCTTTCATAAGGCGTGCTGCTACTTTACTAAGCGACTAACGAGCTCTTTTACGAAAGACTAGGTGAAAGTCGTTCGTTTGGTTTCAGCACGTGGTATGGTGGTTTATGAGCTTGTGTTTGTATTGTTTGTTCTCACTCGCATAGACTCTTTTCAATGTGTAGAGCATAGCCATACAGCTTTCACTTTTGTTAGACCAAGTTTCTCATCGTCGTCACATATATCTGGTGCTGGCAGGTGGTTAAATAATGTGGTTCTTTAATGGTGAACGCTTCACCGGACAATGTCATTAGTTACTCCTTGTATGTTTCTTAGTATTGTCAAGAATTCGGCTTTTCCAGTGGGGTTGAACAAGACCTTTACGTACCCATACTTGGAGGTAACCGTTTGCTATAATCGACAATATAGAGAGCAGCTTAAAAGTTTTGTCTTTGCTACAGAGAACTAGAACGAGACAAATCTTAAACACAGACCAAGTGAAGAGAAGAGTCACGAAGAAAGCAGGACAGGCTGCTTATTGTGTGGAAAATAAAATACTCACAGGTAGATCTATCATATAAAAATGATTGGAGCACCAAGCTGGCAATTTTGCAATAAATATAATAGCATCCATTCTCCGGCGACATCCACTACTAGTTGTAGTTCTGATCAGAAAACTAGGTAATGTGTGTGAGTGAGGCATGCTGCGGTCTTCGAAGGACCGCGCAATGGACGATGAGCTCAAACAGGTCTCTCAAAAACCTCGACGACAAACGGAGACGACTGGAAGTCAAGGCTCAACTTCAGGCTCGAATAATCCTTCCACTACAATTGCTACTTTTCATCCTTCTGCTACAACGGCGACTAGTAAGACGTACGCCACCCTCAGGGGTTCTAAAAAGTTGTCCCAGCAAGAAGCAAATCAACCGGGGAGAAAACCGGAGCCACCAACAAGGGACTTATCTTCAACATCCGTTACCGCAATCTCGGCAACACCTCTTACCCATGTGGTTATGGCACAAGGATCGTTTCCCCAGGGACATGTTCATCTTACCTCGGCTGATTTACTCATTCATCCACAACCCACCATGCATCGAGACAGCAACTCAATCGCCGGTGTTGGTGGTGGTGTTTGTATTAAAAGTGGTGTTGGTAGTGGTGCTCCAAATTCTAGTTTACTTCACCCGGCATCGCTCAACATGGCTGCTACTGCTGCAGGTATTGTTGAAGCACCTGAAGAGTGGGTGCTACACACCTCATGTCAAGGTGAATCCAACGAGTTGCTACGAGAATGCTGTCTCCAATCTGAATCAAGATCGGATGATAGCTACCCTGTCCATCATTCGCCAAGTCGTGCCACGACAGACAATTACCACCATAGTCAAGCACAGGGTCATATACTCCAACAAGGAGGGAGTGTTGGAGCCGGTTCCTTGGGCGAACCAGCAAGAAACCCAAATAGTTCTTCCATGATTTTTAATATAATGACAGATCCTCCTACCTTATCCTCACCAATTAATCCTTCGCATATCGCAAAAGCAATTTGCCCACCTCCACCATCAGATAGTGAACTAGGTAGTTTGTCTCACCATCCGTGGACCTCAGAGTCTCATCATCCCCCTCCACAGGTATATTCTTTTATATGACTCCTCATAACGTGCAACTTCATTCAATCTTTCATGGGTGTTAGGTGTATAAATATACTTGTATCATACAAGTGCTGCGTGATGATCCCATGACGGAGCAATAAAGTTACACCGAGAAAAATAAAAAGCTCTCCTGTTACAGGAGTCCTCTTACAGCACTCATAGGTTACAGCAAATGGGTATAGCGCATACTATATAGCAGTATTTATATCATTTACCAAAGTTTCCCATTTGTTTTTGATCACACAGATAAGCTCCCTAAACCAGAGCCAATCAGTTCTTTCCGTAACTCCAAAAATACAACAAAAACAACATCAGCAGAATTGGGGAAAAGACATGGACTTAGATCTAATTCTCCCTGCGTTAGAGTCATCGAAACTTTGGTCCTCTCAGCAGCAACAACATCAACTCGATACAACTTTGCCTCTACCAACTTCATCCTCTTTTTGTCAGGTAAGGAATAAGCTAGAAAGCTGTAAGAAAAAACTGGAGATGTTATGAAACCTAGAGACACACAGGGGTGGCGTGAAGAAAAAGCTGTAGAAAAAACTCGACTTTTCTCGACAAATAGAAATTGGAAACATAACGTAGTGAATTTGAGTGATTTTTATCATTACAGTTTCCCCCAATGGCAATTCACTGACAATGTGTCATCCCAAACTTAAATTAACTTCATTTATCTTATTTGATGTTATCTATTTAACTTTCACTCTTTTCTCTCATTAACGTTCGCCCCTCTGAGCTCCTTGCCGTCTAGCTTGTTATCAGGTTAAATGCTCGATCTGTTGGAATTTTTGAACTAGAGACGCGAACAGCGGAAATTGAATCTAATTTAAAAGATCGGAATTCTTTCAATCTGTCTTCCACAGGATTCTTGTTTTTTATTGTTTGTAGTCTAGACTTTCTTTCTGCACCTTGAGAAAGTGATGGAATACTGTGTAGGTGGGTTTTATTACTCCGATTCATCTTTCAGGAGCAAGGTTCCACCTTTATCCCATTTAGGATTCTTAAGCGCAATCTGTCAAATCTGCTGTCAAAAATGCCACTTACACTAAAAGTTATATAGTCTCAAAAGGTTCTTTTTAGTCTGGGATGTTTAGTGTAAAATTTTACTCAAGTCTTTTCTTCAGAGTCTTTTCTTCATAAAGTATGTATAATATGTGTATAACGCATAAGCTTTGAGTTACACGAATTTCCATTCTACCTCTACGTACCTGGTACAATTTAAATAGAATCATAACTTACTTTATCTTCATTAAAATATGCTTCCGGTCACTTGACTCAATGGAAAAAGGCGTGGTGAGAGGATGCACCATGCAAAAATAATTGGATAAACCTTCTTCTGATGTATTACCATGCTCCAAACAAGAACTTGAGAAATTCTTTAGTTAATATACTAATAATAAGCTTGGAGTTGGCTGAAACACACACAATATTAGGTTCGTGCCATGTAGCTTTCTTGATTGCATTTGTCGTGTACACTTCTGCTCTAGTCAAAAATTAAGACAGCCAAAATGATAAGTTGCTCATTTTCAAACTCTCTCCATTCTGCAAACTAGCAGATGTGAAGCATCACTTTCACTTTCACCGTCGGTACACAATGTTATCCCTGCAGCAAGCCGGGAATAAAAGAGAGGAAATAATTGCAAGCAAGCTGAAATTAGAGTTTATTGTGCGGAAAGACATAAAGGTGCGATCTGGGCAAAGGTTGACGTGAGAAAGAAACATTTGGCTGTTCCGCATTCACGTTAATGCTACCAAAAGTAAATTGCTCCGTAGATACATATATGTATATAGGTAAAACAATAAAGTATATATTGTGAGTGTATGCATACGCGTCTCTCAACATTCTCTTATACTCACTCACAGATTCTTTATTGTGCCTATAATTCCCACAATCTGCTTTCACTTTTTCTACAGTAACGTGCATTTGTATCTTCTTCCCAGTTCTTCTCAGTGATTGTTTCTTGAACCGTGCAGTTACCTTCAAATTATCCATAATGCCAACGTTGTATAGTACACAGACACACGATAGTTACGATGCGTCGAGTCAATAAAACACATTGCAATTAAATAGCTGAAGCTATGACTATGGTATTTTGTACACATATCAGAATTAGGATTACCAGGAATCATATGAGAGAATGAATTAAGAAGTAACTTTTGCCAGCGTACAACTTACGTTTCGGTGAACATACAGCATACCCAACACCCAAACAGTTGTAAGCTATAGTAGATCCTACCCAAATAATTTTAAGTGTGTGAGAGAGAGAGAGAGAAAGATTTTAGCAATAACAGTGAAAGTAGCGATGTTGCAGTCATAGTCAGTCAGACTCAGACAGTGAAAGTCAATTTGATTAGTTCATTCTGATTCAATGGCTTTTAATTCGGAACGAGTAAGTATATAAACGACTTTTATCTCTTGTGAGTAAGCTTATAAGCTTTATTTAATTTGTTACTGATATCTATCCACAACACAATGTAAAGGGGTTTTTCTGTGTTGGGCTTGTAAATAGGTAGAGGAGATTATAGTGGCCCATGTATGAAAGAACAGGATTGTATTAAATAATCTACAAGTTTATACAAAGCGAAGAAAATGTACGTTAACTTAAGTGTGCACACGTTTATTTTATTGCATTTTTATCCCAGACTAGACTATATTGATTTGCAGAGCGAATCATTTCGCTACCACATAACTACTTACCTTAAAATAGATGGTGTTATCTGAATAGATTTTCGTGGTTTACATGGTATTGCTTTAGTTTTAACATGACGCTTTACAACGTGCTATCAAGTTGAACTACTGAAAGTGAAATATATTATTATTAGGGTTATTGTCGACTGCCTTGCATCTTATGAGACGATAAATTCTACGCTTGCGGTTGATTTTAGTGGTAGTGTGCAAACATAGACAACTACGCACACGTATCAGGTTATGAAACTTTGATAGAGGGATGCATGCTCACATGCACTGAATGAATGAATCTAGCCAGAGAGATGGTATATTTGATGGTGCGGATCTATTGCTTTTCTCGATCTAGCAGACCCAGTTTAAGTGTGTCGTACACATGTACACATAATGATAAGCGTTTTGCTTTCTCTACGGCAGATTAAAAGTCACCATGAATTCGTGGAAGCGTGTGTAATGATGCATAAGGAATGTGTAGATTTGAACAAATGGATGTAATCTAGCTAGGAAACAATGTACTCGGAGGTCGGGCGGGAGACCTGCTACAATGCAGTTTGTTTAACTCTATACATTATAAATGTGCTCAGCGCTTCTAAAAGTTACCAAGTTTCTCATATGGTGTAAAATGCATGTAGTAGTGGTAGTACAATTTATGCATATACAAGTGAATGTGGCGTGGTGTTATTCACTTCTTATACACTTTGTCGTCCTTTCTACCTACAACCTATTTGCAGTTTCCACTTTTACCATTTTCCATCCACCTTTCTCCAACAATTTGGGTTTGTATAGTTAGTCGTTGTTTCAGGATGATGGCGACGGATGGATGAGGGACATGGACTCAAGTGAAGTCATTCATGCAATTTCTATTAGCCCTCCGTCTTCGCAATCTAGAGGATTTACGAGGGATTCTGTGTGTGTTTTGAGAAAAAGAGAGAGAAAGGAAAAAATAATAGTTGACTTGACTGGTTGAGTGAATTTCTTGCCATTACCAATGTGGTACTGGTACACCAATCCACAAGCATCTACAGCCCAAAATATGCTTTCCACGCAACCTATTTTGTCTTGTATGTTGTATTAAAACCAAAGTAGATATATATTTAGGTTTAACTTATTCCATGTTCCTTGTGCATATAGGTATAGTGAATGCGTTGCAAATTATTTTGGAGAAAATTGTCCTTTCATGGTATGATTCATGTCTTGTGTGACTTGGCAATCTTGTTGATGATTCAACAGTGTGAAAGGAAAAGCTCATACGCAGGTTCAATTT
Source organism: Entomobrya proxima (assembly GCA_029691765.1). Taxonomy (NCBI): domain Eukaryota; kingdom Metazoa; phylum Arthropoda; class Collembola; order Entomobryomorpha; family Entomobryidae; genus Entomobrya; species Entomobrya proxima. The sequence continues at coordinate 6,362,539 of CM056170.1, forward strand.
TGAAAAGGAAGGAAACCATCCTTTTCTCTGTTCAATGCCTCTTTTGTTCAAAGGTGTCTCTTGTTAATCAATGTCTACGTTCAGTGGAGTCGGCGTACATGCATTCTTGTCTTAATTCTTTCACTTTTAGATTCGTTCAACAGAAACAAGCAACATTTTCGTGCTTTATAGCATAATGTTCAAAAGACTGTAGTGAATGACTAATCTTGAAAGACGCCTTTATGTGTACCCTGCAGTCATTTCATTTAGATAAACTTGAAGAGGTAGCTACCCATATATCCATGTATGGAACGTTAAGGAAAATACGTTTGTTTTTACATCCTTCTTTGCATTCATGTTTGCCGACAGAGATATGAGACAAAAAGAGACACAACGTATTCTACACATATGAAGGAACACTTAGCAGACTGCATACAAAGATTAAATAAGATTCAGAGGTTCATTCATGAGCTTACACACAGTAGAAACGGGCATTGTGAGTGTGAATACACAATAATTACTGATTAACATTTAATTCTTCAAAATTTATTTCCTCAAAGATTTTTATTAAACATGAAAACTAGATCATGACAATATCAAGTCTTGATCATATACTACTCTGCACTGCAGAAGCTGTATGTATAAAATACAATGGATGAATAGCTTAGGAATTCACAAGAGGATATTGTAACGCGGTTTGGTTTGGGAACAGATAACGCATTAGCGAATCCACATGTGACTAAAGCGGAACCATTTTCTTCACGCAATCATGTGGTGTGTTGAATAATGTTACTTTCTGCTCAGTACTCCCAAGTAACTACAGAAGGGAATTATAGGTAGATAGAGATAGATTCAAACGATAGATGCTGAATGGAATAAAAATAAATAAGACGGTGTAAATTCTGAAGAGCATTGAGATTTTCCTCTCCTCATGGAGTAAACCACAAGGATCATATGATGCTCACCTGCTGGGACTTATTCGATCAATTCCCAATGAGATTGCATGGAAAAGAGAGTGCAGACAAGCAAGAAGTCCGACAGGATACCAGCAGTGGAAACCTTCTGCATGCATATATATTAGAACTCTAAGAGAAAACTGGAGAAAGTAAGTAAAAGGAGGAAATGATTAATGAAATGAGAAAATCTCGAGGATTATTTCTCGTCTTGTGTTTGCTGTTACATTTCTCCAGAAAGAATAGCTACATCGGTCTATGTATATGTTTAACAAGAGTTTACTTACAGAACACGCCTAGTAATAATAGGTATGTGTGCGCCCCATGATAGTTACAAAACGACAGCTAATGCCTCCTTCCACATTCTTCTCTGACGACTATTTTCATTTACTCAAAACCACCAATGTTTGTGTGTGTACCTTAATTCAACATAAGAATAAGTAGTTGGCGCTTATGAATACGTATTTCTCTGTCAAGCATTGCAATCAGGATATGAGGCATATTTGAGTAACTCTTATCGCCATCCTCATCATCTCATCCACTAAACCAATATGATTCTCTTTCTCGATTCTGAGTACAACTCCATGCATTTGTGTATTAATGCAGCAAACTCGTTTGGCTGTTGGATACCAAATAGTTTTGCTGATTCAGGATGATATTTGTTGCAAAGGTATGGTGGAAGCACATTATATCTTTCGTCTCTCTAATTTTCTTCTGACTAATCTTTACGCGCATTTTACAATTCATGTAGATGTGAATTACTAGGTACAAACTTGGAGAAAATATATATATGGAGAGGGAGAACCAGTGTTATAATAAATCGAAATTTGAACCAGCGAATTTCATAATTTCCTTGTTTTGTATGATCCCTTATCTCCATGAAAGTTATTGAGTTCACCAAAATGCAGTGACTCCAACCCAAATCTAATACAATCGTACGTACATTTACAAGTAGAAACAAGTTGGTACTTTTCCGAATGTAGATATTGGATAAAACAATTCAACAATTTTTTTATTAGCCACATAAATAACACTAACAATATCTTGCTTGAGATTAAAGGTTTATAATTTGACTAACAATAACTTACAACAATCAGTAATGTTAACTTAGTATTAAAATGAAAAGCAACACTACCAGAAATGCTAACAGCCTAACTGAAACAATACGAGGAAGCAAATTAATTTCCTTGATATTTTATGAAATCAGCACATGTTCTCCTATTAGACTCTGGATTGTTTTTCAAGGATGAGTTTTTGGAAATGAAATGTAGTCGCGTTTTCACATACAACTTACTAATTTCGGAAATGAGGTGAAGTTTATGTTCAGTGTGTAAAATGAATGAAGCATTACGGAAAGCTGTTGATGCATAATCAGTGTGCAAAGTGGAGAAAACTGCAGTACCAAGACATTGTCTTTTCACCAGTAATTCAATACGCCTTCCATTTAGCTTGAAAATTCCATGGCCTTGTTCGGATCGAATAATTCTCTCTGTTATTTTGCATACTTGAATAACATCTTCGGATGTCTTAAAAAGTCCTCCTTCATCTTCAACCGAAACTAATATAAAATCATCTCTCATTTTCCAAGTATTATCGTGTTTTAACGATGCACAACAATCATAACATGATAGTTTTAGTGTCAACTTTCTCCCAACAAACCCAGCAATATGAACAACGACATTTTCTACAAAAAGCGACAGTTGCAAATATGACTCTAGGTAAATATCAACTCCCACAGTATAGTCCAACTCATTTTCCTGGTTGTCATTGTTAGCAGTGGTTAATGAGGCGAAAGTTAACTTGTTCTGCAACTCTTCTTGGGGTTTGCAGTTACCATTTTCACACAAACCCAATTTGAATGACAGCATGGCTCGAATACTTGCTGCAAACTGGATTGCATTAGGATTGTCGTTGCATCCAAGTCTCCTCCGTACTCCTCCAAAAAATATTTCTATTGGATCCTGACTCAATCTATAGGTAGGCAAGTAGCTGCGATATCAAAACATGAAGTTTAACTATGCACAATTGTATGATGTGTAATATTTTTGTAACATTCGAAGTGAAAATGAATGTGACATACAATAACTCAATCTCCTCATTATGCATCTTTTCTAGTATCATTTGCACACTTGTCAGAGCAGTAATAATTCCCTTAATACAAGTCCCATAGTTCGATTTATACAAAGGCACTAAGTCATTTGATACACGCATTTGTAGTTCCATGTAGTATTTCTTTGTGGAATTGATAAGCAAAGACAACATAGCTTTGTCCCTTCTGCTAAGAGCGGATCTGCAACCCTTGCCAAAAGGAATAGTATTTAAAAGGTCAAAAGTTGCATTGTTTACACGCAAAAACTCTGATGTGGCTTCGGTATTTTCAAATCCTTCAATTTGCATGATGCGACAAAAGTCGATGCTTTTTGCCATTCTGTTACTGGCTATGGTTTGAACACAAATCTTAACGTTCATCTTTTTTTGGCCGAAGTTAATATGACGGTGTGTTAATTTGTTGGCTGCACGAAGCTCCTCCCGCTCTTGCAACAAATGCAGATTTTCCAGGTGTTGCCATTCGATTGCCTATATAAATGTATTGTTAAATTGCGCATTATTGTAACTTGCATTCTTAACTATTTGGTTGGAAGCCTATAAGTTACATACATCTCCATCTCCGTTGTATAACACTGACTGTTGACAGAGTGTTGCGTATAAGTTTGAACATGTGCGCAGCGTCAGGCATTAGATATTGGGTGTCTCCGTAGTAGTTTAAGTATGGTTTGAAACCACCAGAATCGATAGTCAGTGAAGCTCCCAATTGTTCCATTGCTGCAAAATTGGACTTTAAACCGTCAAAAGCGACAGATAGTACATGACCGTTTGCCTCTTGAACTGCTTTGATGCATTCTCGAACTACACGCACAAGCACGTTTGCTTTCAGCCCATTCGTCAGTATATAAGCAATTGGGAAGGCCTTTGACCCATTTATTTCAGTTGCGTAACACACTAGTGCATACTTGGCGAGGACTCCTTCTGGCTCTGGTGCTAAACCTCCATAGTCAACTTTTCCGACCATTACATCTCCATTATAAAATATTTGCTGACGAATAGCCATTTCAATAAAAGCAAGCCCATAGTAAACTTTCTTGGCACTATTTGCGCAGGTATTCTTAATTTCTTGAATAGAAGCCGGAAGTAGTCCTGCCAAATATAGTTATATAGTAGGCAACTCAAAATAAAATGCATAGGCTGTTGTAATTTGAGTTTTTGGAATCATACCTGGAGCAACATGGACATATTTCGTCCACTTGTAAAAATTACTGGGGTCTGGTAGTATCTCAGGCATGTATTTCCTAAGAACGTGATAACCCTTAGGTGCAGCATAGTTAATGTTAAATGCAAACGTTCTTAAGCTCTCTGGGTATTGTTGACTGCGGGGTTTTTCTCTTCTATCAATTAGGTCATTCAAAATTGCATCACATTCAAGAGTAGGACCTGGAAGCTTTACTTCTGACTTTGCTCGTTTCACTTCCACCTTGAGAGAACGTATTTCATCAGCTTTTCTTTTTAACCCTTCACGGTGCCTTTTTTCAGAAAGTTGCAATGGCTTTATCTTGTTTCTTTTCAACTCATGAACTTCTGCTTTAAGGTTCGACACTTGTTTTTCTAATTCTTGAATACGGGAACGCTGAAGGGAAATGCGCTCCATTTGGGTTTGGATTACATTGTTGCAACGATCGTGAATATCTACTTGAATAATAGCTTCGGATGTGCATTCCAAAGAAAGGTCTTGGTCAACCGTGACCTTTGGTGCAGCAGCATTTTGAATCTTTAAGGAAAAATCACTATGCTTGTTACAAAGCGTGCATGTATACGGTGTAAAATATTTAGTCAGTGTTCTTAGGTTTTTACGGTACTTGAGAAGAAAGATCAACCCCTTCAAATAAACAAGGGAACTTTCCTTCGACGACCGAACGTCTTCCAGTGACACTGACTCTCAAATGGTTTGGTTTAAAGTGCTGACTACACACATGCATGAACTTTTTTTTTGCACTCCAGCCGGGATATTTAGTGTTTGCCAAACGTAAAAATGCCATCCAAGGTTCAGAATGGGATTCATCATTAGGGATTCTAGTTTTCAAATATGATGTTTTCAAATGATTAGAAGAATTTACTACTTATATGTGATGACTCGTAATAATTATATGGACTTTACGAGTGCAGGGTAACTTCTTTTCCGCTTTCCGCGGAACAAGAGACTACTTCACAGGTACGTTTGACCATTTTGCTAGGAGGTCCAGTACGAATGCTTTCTGGAACTACTGGAATCTTTAAACACTTCGTAGCATTTCAGTTGAAATAAACTGCACAGGAGCAATTTATCAATTGTAGCAAAACTGTAAAAGTTCATAATTTGTGGTTGCAAGTGCAGTGAAAACGATTGTTTATGTTGAATATGCTTGTGCAAACTGCAGAGAAAGTACATAGACCTTCCCAAAAAAACATCATGGTAACAAGGGATCATTGTAAACAAGAGTATATTTGGCTCAAAATCGTTGTGAACTATTCCATCTCCATCATATAGTTTCTCCAAGGGTACAAATGATATCACTTGTTGTTGTCTAATTATCTGAGTAATTTTATATATATTGTACAACGGTTTAACATTATTAGCTGAAAACCATCGTTACCTTCTATTTAATAGCAATTCATACTAGGATCGTCGCGGTTTCGGTTATTTCGGTTAACCGGCGGTTTTGGTTCGGTTTTTAATTCGGTTACGGTTTCGGTTTCGGTTCGGTTACATTTAAAAACCGAACACTGAAAAACCGCCGGTTTCGGTTATGATTCGGTTTCCTTCCATAAACTACTTTATGAAGATTGATGTGCCGTGCACCGTACGTACGTACGTGCAGGCTCACATTATTTGTTTAACACCAGCTTCTCTACCTCGTTGCTGAAGCTCATCCACCGTAGCTTAACCGCTTGCGTGTCGAACTCTGAGCTTGAGGTCGCGGGATCGATTCCCACCCTGGACATAACTTTTTGCATGAAGTTTTTTGGCTTGTCATTTAGTAAATTGGCTTAGTACCCTTTTTGCGCTTGAATAAGTTAAATGTTATTTTTTCATTATTTATGAACAAGAAATTCATGCTCCAAGTTTGGATAGAGTCGGCGTACATGAGGATAATATAAGAACAGATGAGTAAGGTAACCGAAACCGAATTTCGGTTCGGTTACGGTTTTTAACCGAAACCATAACCGATTTCGGTTTCGGTTACGGTTTTTTATTTGTAACCGAAACCGGTTTTCGGTTTCAACTGAAACCGTAACCGTGGCAATACTAATTCATACAATTTTATGTGGGTCATACGAAAAGTTTAGGGTAAAAGTAAAGTAACGTGTTTTCGTTTTGCAACTTACGTTTCATTTCACTAATCTAAAGAAAAGTAAACCTTAAGGTTAAATCAAACACTACTTGAATTTCTAGCTTGTATGTATCCACAGAAATGTACCATATTATTATTATTGCTTTCTGTTTCTGGGGAAATCGAAACCCATTTTGTATTTGACGTCCAGCCCAGTTATCATTTCTCCCGTTTCTTTGTTTCTGCTCCAGTTTTTGATGTAACAAGCCACTCAACCAGATGTGCAAATTTTCCAAATTTAATGTTGAGTCGTTGTAGTAAAAACAGACACGTATATATTTGGTTTACACGGCTCATGTTTTAAATACGTACATTGGCTCACAAAAAAAGTTCACGTCTGCTGATTGTAGTGTTTGTACACTTTCTTCTAACCATTGTGGCTTTTTATACACATAACACGAAGATACACAAGTCTTGTCCATGAAGCCTGTTTAATGCTAGCGATTGCGAGTTTCATACGTATGTTTTGTGCATACCTTAAGAATACAACATAAGAAACGAAACGAAAAAATCTTAGATCGTATAGAAAGAAGTCAAAAGAAAGCGATGCTCCTTCCTATCTTTATGTTTACTTTGGTTGCATACATATTACAGAAACTTATTCTTATTTTTCTTGTTTTGTAGTGGTGAAAGTTTGCTAAGGAAAACCACGATGACCTCAGACCGTCACAGACACAAAGACTGCGGATATATATTTTTGTAGAACCTTCTGTTCTTTCAATTCACTTAT
>CM056170.1:6369723-6488669 GCA_029691765.1 Entomobrya proxima
TTTTTACAGAAGCAAGACGGAGAAGCGGGTGATGCGTGGGAGGCTTGAGGAACGGAACGTAGAGAAAATTCCAGCACACTTTCGTGGTCTGACGATGACGAGTAACGGACCGAAATTGCATCATCCCACTTTTCTTTTCAACTCGGCCTTGCGTTCATTCTTCAGCACAACCACCATTCACTTTAGATTTTTGAGAAGCAGAAGTAGATTTTTGAGAGTAGAGATTTTTTGGGATTGCGATCAATTAATTAAATTGAGATTTACAGATTGATTTAAATATAGATTTTTCCTTTTTTCTGAAGAGTTTTATTTAAGAGAGAGATTTCAATAAAAAGTGAGATTTTCAGGGAGGAAAGATAAGGAAAACTTGACATTTTTCGTGTGAATTTTATTTCAGCATAGAGCACTAACGGCACGCCTTTTTGTAGAACAGATCTCCGACGGGTAGTTGGCTATTTGTGAACATTTGGTGACCCCGACGTGACGGTTAGTGCGATTTGGAGGGAATTCCTTGGAAATTTTGTGGTTTTTGGAAAGAGGCAAGTGACACCATGTCCGGATCGGAGGGTGACGCATTTGAAAGGACTGGTGGAGGGGACTCTAGTTTCGCAATGGCGACTCTGGAGGATTTGAAGAGGATGAGGTTGCCCGTAAAACGGCGCTTCATTTCGCTGGAAAACGAGTTGGTGACGATGACGAAGGAGGAAAAGCCGGATCTGACGAGGATTGCGGATGCCCTCCGGGAATTCAACCAAGTCTTCGATGACCTCCGGAAAAGAAATAATGAGGTCATGATGGCAATGCTTACGGAGCAGCGACCGGAAGAAGAACAAGACGGTGAATACTTGGAGTTCAGCGAATTCCGAGACAGGGCTGAAAAAGTGAAAACAGGAGTGGATGATTTGACGAAGCCGAAGCCTCCGCCACGGACTGACCTTCCAGAAAGGGAAATGAGAAAAATGAAGCTACCGGAAGTGCAACTAGAAAAATACTCTGGAGACCTAAAGGATTGGTTACGATTTTGGGGACAGTTTCGGAGCATCGACGAGGATAGATCGCTAACAAAAAGCGAGAAGTTTTATTATTTGTTACAGTCCCTGCAAAAGGATACGGAACCGCACCAGATCGTAGCTGCTTTCCCGGTCAGTGAGGAAAATTACGAGGAGGCCCTAGCGGCATTGAAAAGGAGGTTCGGCAACGAGTCCCTGCTGCTACAAGTTTACGTGAGGGAGCTGTTGGCACTTGTCATTTCGAACGTGACATCAAAAAACAAGATACCTCTAGAAACCTTATATATTAAGGTTGATTCCTACATCCGGGCTTTGGAAACGTTGAACCTAGCCAAGGCTGATCCTGCAACCTGGCTGTTTCCATTGGTTGAATCGGCTCTCCCGGAGGACGTCCTGTACAACTGGCAACGTTCAACTGATTCCGAAGGGAAGACTGACAGGACCACACAGCTACAAGCTCTCTTGACTTTCATGGGAAAGGAAGTTGAGATTAAACAACGGAAGGACTTGACCACGAGCTTTACCCAAAATTTGAAGCTCGGAAGCAATCAGGATCGTGCACCACCCAAGAGCGCCAAGGCATTCGGAGACCCTTCGCTGAAAAGGAAGCTGCCTGTGGTAACCATGGGATTCCAGAATAAGGAGGGAAGAAGCTGTGCATTTTGTGGACGGACCAACCACCAAACTAAAGAGTGTTTCAAAGGGAAATCTATGAAACACGAGGAAAGAATTGCTGCCATGAGGTCAAAGGGTTTGTGCTTCGTGTGCACTTTACCTCATCGTGCATCAGAGTGCCGGAACAAGGGCAAGGTCAAATGTGACATATGCGGGGGACCACATGTCAATGTTTTATGTCGGGACTTGTCCTCTACTAAGGATGCTGGTGGCCCACCTGCAAAAAAGAGCAAGATGGGGGAGACCTCAAAGGTTGTCAGACAGATGTCCAATCAGGTTAGCGAAGGGGATGTCTGCCTACAGACATTACGTGTTAATTTAATTAATGATGACTTGATTAGCACAGTGAGAGTCTTTTTGGACTGTGGCTCTAGCCGCAGTTATATTTTAAAGAAAACGGTAAACCGTTTGAATTTGATTCCTTCTGCGAAGGAAGATGTGATCCACGAAATGTGGGGAGGAGTACGAAGTAAGGTAAAACCTCACAAGGTTTACAATTTAAAAATATTGGGAATTGACACCAACAATCAAATGACCGTCAAGGTACGGGACGAACATAAGATATGTTCTGAATTAAAGGGAATTGAAAAATTAAATAAAAATTTGACATCGACCTTACTAAAGTATGGGATTACTTTGAATGATGTTGGTTATGACAATCACGAAATAGAATTTGTGATTGGTGCTGATAATTATGGGAAGGTTTTAACTGGGAGAAAGGTTCAGGTAACTGATACCTTGACTGCTTTGGAAACAGTATTTGGTTGGACCCTAATTGGGGAAGTAAATGAAGATGCTACCCCTGAGTCTTATCAGAGGGTGAATGCAAATGTTGACAAGCCCATTACAAATTTATGGGAATTGGATTTATTAGGAATTAAGGATTCCTTAGAAGCTTTAAGTGAAAAAGATAAGGAAGAAAAGGCAAAACAAGACTTTTTAAAAGGAATTACTAGAAAAGCTGACGGACGCTATGTCATCCGGTTACCATGGAAAGAAGGGCATCCTGTGTTGCCAACAAATAAACAAATAGCCATTAAAAGACTAGAGACTACCTCTAGGAAATTAGAAACTGCGAAGCTGTTGGCTGTTTACAACAAGCTATTTAAAGGTTGGGAAGAAGAAAGTTTTATTGAGACCTGTGATGACAGGGAAATTTGTGCTCATTACTTACCACATCGAGCAGTTATCAAACCAGAGAGCATGACTACGCCGGTAAGGCCGGTATTTGACGCAAGTTGCAAAGTCAAAGGCGGATTTTCTTTAAATGATTGCCTTCATAAAGGCAAGTCTTATATTCAACTGATTCCTGATATCTTATTAAGATTCAGGGAGAAGAGGATCGGTTTTATATCCGATATCCGAAAGGCATTTCAGATGATTTTAGAGTATCACTTAAAATCAGTAAGTGATGAAAGGAAAGCTGTAGCAGAAAGACTATGGGAAACGTTGTATGTTGATAATTGCTGCAGCTCAGAAAACACAGTGTCGGAATATTTAAATTTCCGAGAAAAGTCTGTCGACATTTTAGCTGAAGCTAAAATGGATTTAAGAATGTGGCTTTCTAATGTAGAAAGTATAGATGATGATGAGACAAAAGTTGTCTCAGTTCTTGGATTAAAATGGGATAGGGCTGCAGATGAGCTATTTTTAGATGTGACGGGAATAGAAATCCCGGAGAAAGTTACCAAGAGAACCGTTCTTTCGACAATATCGAAAGTCTATGATCCTATTGGATTTTCAGCTCCGGCTATTTTACCGATGAAGTTATTACTTCAGAAAGCTTGGCTATCTAAATTAAAATGGGACGTGGCACTACCAGAACGGGAAGTCACGGAATTCTTAAAATGGTGTAGTTGCATTGAATGCCTAAAAGATATAAGACTTCCGCGATTAGCCTCTGATGGCAAAGATGACCACAGTAAGTGGGAATTACATACTATGACTGATGGAAGTAAATATGCCTATGGAGCGGTTTGCTTTTTAGTTTGCCGCGATGGAAATAATGTAACGGTGCAGCTCTTAGCTGCAAAATCTAGAGTAGCACCGGCTAAAGTTTTGACAATTCCCAGAATGGAATTACTTGGGTGCCTAATTGGTGCTAGATTGTGCAATAGCACAAGAACCGCCTTGAAACTGGAGGATGTCCAGCAATACAACTGGACAGATTCTACGACAGCATTAGCCTGGATAACCAGAAATGACCAATGGGGAACTTATGTCGGAAATAGAACTTCCGAAATTATAAAATTAACTTCGGTAACAGACTGGCGTCATTTGCCAGGAAAAGAGAACCCCGCCGACTTACCGTCACGTGGCTGCAATCCTGCAGAACTGCTAAAATCAGAATGGTGGAAAGGGCCAAGTTGGCTAAAAATGGAAAAGAAACACTGGCCGACCAGTGTTGAAGAGTTTAATGAAAACGAGATTGTGAAAGAAAAGAGAGTCATTGTAACAACAATGACGAATTTAAATGAGGTTTACGATGCAAGTAAAGAATCGCTTGACAGATCAGAGATTGAATTGTTATTATCAATTCAAGCAGATGTGTTTAACACAGAAAATGGAGCAAAACGCTTAGGTAGTCATGAAACATTCCGCGATGAACACGGTTTAATTCGTGTGAAAAGCAAATTGACTTATTTAGAGGATTCGAATTATTTTAAATATCCGATTGTATTACCTGGAGAGCACCCAAAGGTGCGAGAAATAATAAAAGATCTGCATGAGAAATATTGTCATGCTACTGTTGGACCGTTACTTGTAAAGTTACGGGAGAAGTTTTGGGTTTTAAAAGCTCGACAAAGCGTTTTGAAAGTTATTTCGCGTTGTTTGAGATGTCGCAGATATGCTGCCAAGCAGACTGTGACAGAATCTGCTCCATTACCATTGGACAGAATTAAAGATGCGGAAGCTTTTGAGGTCACGGGAGTTGACTTGGCAGGACCATTTTTGACAAAAAATGGGAAAAAAGTCTGGCTGGTTCTGTACACTTGTGCAGTGTATAGAGCAGTATTTATTGACATTGTGAGCTCACTGAGCACGAAAGCGTTTATTAAATCGATGCAAAAGTTTGTAGAGAAGTACCGAAGACCGACCATTGTCTACAGTGATAATGGGACTAATTTTAGAGGTACTGATAATTTGTTTAAGGATTTAGATTGGAAATTAATCCAAGAAAGTGAAGGAGTTTCCCAGATAAAGTGGAAATTTAATCCCCCAGCCGCTCCGTGGTGGGGAGGCTGGTGGGAGAGGTTGATTAGGACCATGAAAGATTTGTTTCGCAAAGAAATTGGCTCTGAGTTTCTCACTCAGAAAGAACTGCACTCTGTAGTGAAAGTGGTCGAGGATGTTATGAATAACAGACCTTTGACCTACGTATCAGAATCTGTAGACGAGCTGGAGCCATTGACTCCAGCGATGTTTTTAAACCCTCTTGGAAACACCAGATTCCCAGAAGCGGAAGTGCTTGACGGAAGTGAACTCCGGACTAGATATAAGTATTTAAAAGAAGTGAAAGCTCACTTAAAAATTCGATTTAAGAAAGAATATTTGTCCTTGTTGGTACATCGGAGCCCTAAGAAAGTCTCGAGACCACTTCAAGTGGGAGATCTTGTTTTTGTCGGACAAGACAACAAAAAACGAAGTCAATGGCCTTTGGGACGGGTATTAGAATTAATTCCCGGAAGTGATGGAGTTTGCAGAGTTGCAAGAGTAAAAACAGAGGATGGGGTGTTACTCCAGACTGTACAGAGGCTCTACGCGTTAGAAGCCGACCAAACTGACCCCGTGGTGAAAGCGGGGGAGAAGTTCACGAGATCTGGTAGGCAAGTAAAAGCGCCCCAGAGATATTAAGTATGCTAAAAATGAAACGACTCCCGTCATTCATTTGGGGGAGGATGAACGAAAAGAACAAAGACTCTCGCTGTGCTAGGGGTTTTGTGATACAGGCTATTTCCGGGGATTATAAAATACCGGGTAGTGTGCTTATTTTTTACAGAAGCAAGACGGAGAAGCGGGTGATGCGTGGGAGGCTTGAGGAACGGAACGTAGAGAAAATTCCAGCACACTTTCGTGGTCTGACGATGACGAGTAACGGACCGAAATTGCATCATCCCACTTTTCTTTTCAACTCGGCCTTGCGTTCATTCTTCAGCACAACCACCATTCACTTTAGATTTTTGAGAAGCAGAAGTAGATTTTTGAGAGTAGAGATTTTTTGGGATTGCGATCAATTAATTAAATTGAGATTTACAGATTGATTTAAATATAGATTTTTCCTTTTTTCTGAAGAGTTTTATTTAAGAGAGAGATTTCAATAAAAAGTGAGATTTTCAGGGAGGAAAGATAAGGAAAACTTGACATTTTTCGTGTGAATTTTATTTCAGCATAGAGCACTAACGGCACGCCTTTTTGTAGAACAGATCTCCGACGGGTAGTTGGCTATTTGTGAACATATATATTATTAGCAAAGTTTACCGTTTTGAGCACGCTAATATACACCAATATGAAGACACGCAGAGGTTTTAGTTGGTGACATTTGTTAAATTCATACATGCATGTATACATTACTAAGAACAGTAATGCTACTTTTTAATAAAAATAGTAAGCATGTTGATGAGCTTTCATTTTGATAGTAAGTTTAGACTAGCATATTCAATATCACACCGGCTTACTAGGACCTTGTAAAATACACTTTAATATTTACAAGAGTTAGTTGTTTCTCTGTAGTCATGTTTCTGGTATGAAGGAGGACTATATGTATTGAGAATATAACAAAGAAAGTGACTTTTATTTCTTTATATAACCTTTATTCTGTGTCCTGTTCCCTTGCTTTGTGTGACTTTAGTCTTTCAAGCATTACTATTTGGTCTTACACACAGCAGCATAGCAAAAAGAGAAAAGAAGTTAGTTGGTGAAAAGTGTCAGCAGCATGTTGTTGAATAATGTAGTATTTTATGTCCCCTCCTGAGAGATGCTACCCTTATATCAAGAGAAAAGAAGATAATATATTTTCGGCCGGCATGTGAATGGTGAAGAACCTGAAAATCAGAACAGTTACGTTTCCAACAAAGATGAAGTATGTAGTATAAAAGTGTTTCTGGTGTTTTCTTTTCAAACTGAACTTGTGCAACTGGCAGAACTGGTAAACCGCTTGGTGTCTTACATTTTACAAATATACGTATCATAATATGCACCATATGTGGGCTTGTCAGTAAATAAATTAGTTGAGGTTAGTTTTTTTACAGTTATTAAAAATTTTAAGTAAAACTAGTCCATACATAGTTACTAATACGTTACACTTGTCATGCTCATAAATAGTAGTTCGTATTAAATTTAAGCCAGTTCAAGTACTTGGAAAATGTATGATCTATTACACACTGTGAAGAAGGATTTTCTTACTCCAACATTTCACAAAGGAGTAGGACAGGGCAACATATTATGTGTATCTTTGTAAGTACTAAAAGTCAACTATAGGACGCTTTTTATAAGCTTCACAAATAAAGTGGTTTTAAAGGGATAAAATTATTTGATCCATCAATGTCCCAAGCATTCATCCCTGGTTATGCCGTCAATATATTTTAGAGAATGTCTAATGGAAAAGAAGTTTCAGAATGTATTGAAACATATGCCGTTTAACCATATTATTGAAGGATTGCCTACTTTCTCGACCTATGTAGACACCTCTCTAGTATCAAGTCACTTTCCATTTTCAGCACTTTTATTCACACAAGAGACTACTACATACAAAGTACGTAGAACTGGGCGATCTCGATTTTTTAGAAGCTCCTTAAAATACATTGCATGTATTCAATAGACTTAAAGCTAGGTTGAAGTAACTGAAAATACTTGTATATTCGAACAAAATGGAAACATAAACATTTATGATCCTTCAGGTATGGGAGATCGATGCCGCAACAGAAATCTGTATTCCCCACAGATTCCAAGGCGCAGAGGAATGAAAGCTACATTTTTTACAAAATAATATATGGGTGAACGAAGGTTGCTTCAGTGAAAGTGGTTGGTTGTTTTACCGTGATCCCCCTGGCCCACATTATCACCACTCTTTGGTACTTTTGTAAAAAAAATATATAAAAACTAACTTAGGAAATACATATACTGTAACTTTATAGTGGGAATATCAAGTATGCTGGCACAAATATTGATAGACAGTGATATGCTTCCAACCCAACACAAATATTGCAAACATCGTAATATATAATATAATATAATATGGCATTTGTTGTGTGTTTTGCACCCTCTTTTTTGCATTTGGGATCATCCACTTTTGTAGTTGCTTGCTACTTTCTCCTTTTCTCTCAACTCTCTACCGCAACAGATCATCACTGCCACTCATGAAAACAGAAAAAACTTGTTTCTTGTTTCTATTATTTTCTGCGCTTCTTTGCTTGCAAGAAAAGTAAACTTTTTTACACGGAATGATTTGCTCAAGAAGAAAGCAAAAACATGAGCAACAGTACAAAAATTGCATGGTTTACAACAGTCTTTGTTGATCTTTGATTAGAGTGTATTTTTACATAGCGCACGATAGTGCTTTTCCAGCAGAATGATGCATGTGCAAAAGTGGCGTTCTTGTCGTGTGCATTCATTTATCTGGTCTATATGGTTCTATTGTCAAAGGAATTTTAAAAACTTACATTACTCAACGCTCATTTGGCATGTGAGGTTTTATATTAGTTATATAAAAAGGCTACTGTAAACAGTTGTTAACTGAAAAACACACTTCATAAAAATGCACAGAAAAGTCATACGTCTCTTTGTATTCTTTGAGTATATTACTCCATTATGCTTCACTTCACACTGTTCTAGGTGTATGTTTTTTTGAAGTATTTGATACTAGTATTATACAGTATTATTCTCTTGACTCTTGACTGTCATACTTTAAAATGTAGGAGTAGTTGAACATTTTGGCTTATACATTTTGGCATGCAATATATATATTTTCTGGGTATTTTTCTGATAGTTTACTAGACCAGTTGCACATGCTTCATCAGATGTCTTTTAAAAAATCATTGCTTGATTTTTCATAAGCTTTCTTTCCCCACTGAAATGTTTATATGCATGCATCAGTATGTACATATAGGTTTGCGTATTTTGAATTCACAAAAGAAAGAGAATTCCTTTATTTGATATAGCACGACTTACGTAGCTCAAATAACGTTAACTTTCCTCAGAAAAACAAAAGAATTTCAAGATCCGGTCTGAATCTACTTTGTCCAAATCTTTTATGTTTTAACATAGGAAAATAAAGGGTGTCGTTTTTTAGAGCATGCAGATATTGTCAGTTTAAATTATACCTGTATAAATATATATACATATATATTTGGTTGATGAATATAATTGCATATATACTCGACGCTGCGCTGTAGGAATACGATCAAATTTTATACTCCTATAACTGGTGCATACCTATTCAATACCTCAAAGTTTTCTAGGTATAATGAAAACTAACATATATTTATTATGTATAATATAATGGAGATTTTATCTGCTGCTATTAATGGATCTGTGTGACTTATATTAATAAGCACATCAATATTCTCGTACATAGTACATTCTCGTACAAGAAATATGAATACCAAATGTTATATGTTGTGAATTTTCTCTACCTATCACACCAACTAGCACATATATATAATGCACGTATAGTTAGTAAAGGGTTAAACCTTCAGCGTATCTTGATAATGATGTAGGTACCTACATCGTTTTTACTTTTCTTTTTAGGCTGCAGGCATATATGTCGTGCACAATATTTTAGCAATTCATTTCTCATTCCTGAGATTATGTATTTTTGGAAATATCTTCCACTACTCTCATCACGTTGTTAGATTATATCCTACTCTTCTCTGCACTTTCTCCAGGAATGCTTTCTAATTTTTTTCTGAGAATAAGTTAAAAGCTACCATCTGATGGTCTCTGTCATTTCTAAGAGTTTCTAACAATTTTCCTGTTACTTATGAATATAAAAGGAATCTCCAATCTCCACTAAAATGTTTTCCCTAAATATTTCATTGTGCGACGAATTTACTCGCAAGGCGCGAGTGCTTAGAAGTATTTATGTACAAAAGAGAAAATGTTTCTTAAAGTAAGCTGCACCACTACAGAATTATTCGTTCCCAGATTATTCAGCGTTTGTTAAGAAAACATTATATATGCATAGTAGAAAACAATTGCTTCACGCTTCTGTCATTTTCATATGTCATGCCTCAGAAACGCGTGTCAATGAGACGTTTTTCGTTAAGAAAAAGAAGGTATTATTCGTTTCACTCCGATTTTGTGTTCTTTTGCCAGAAAGAGAAATGTACATCAGTTCTCTTCTATGTTTAATTCATTCAAAACCAGTTCATGTATAAAAAATAAACCAAGAGAAAGTTGTAAAATGTCGTGAAAGCAGTTTTGACTAAGCACTAGTACCAAGATAAAAATTTTGATTCGCCCAATAGGAACATAATTCTTGCAGATGTCGACAATGATTTCTACTTCCCTTTAAAGAAGCTATTAAAATAGCAATACTATTCCAACCAAGTGGAGTTGTAAAATTACTATTCAAGTAATAGTAAACATCCATGGTAAACTATTAAAAAATGTTTGCTGCTCAAAATTTAAGTGCAAATGTATAAACACAGTGTAGGCAGTACTCAAAGTTATTTGCCTATTTTAGAAGTTATTTTTCGGGCTTAGAATATAATATATTATAATATAATTAATATATATAATATATTATATTATAGTTTAATAAAAGTAAAGTGGACACACGGAGAAAATTTCTTAAATATCTCAAGTTGCTTAAAGTTGCTCTCAAATAGCTTAAAGCAGCAGCGATCAAATAACAAGTTGGAATTTTTAATGTATTTTGACCGGTTTTGGGTGTGTGCGCGTGTGCCGTCGCCGTAGTAAGGAAGAAGCAAAAATAATAAAATAAAATGGTTCATCTAAGGTCAAGTTATAGATTTGAAAAAATTATTATTAATAATAAAAAATAATAATTATTACAAGGAAGCTTCAAAGTGGAGATCGCATGGGCGCTTATAGCGATCTCCAGTGGAAGCTTCCTTAAATAAATTATAGAACTCAACCTTCGATTTATTATAAATAATTGTGATTATATTTAAGTTTTTAGTATACAAATGTTACGCTGTTCTAAATACTTTGTAGTTTTCCGTAAAACAATCCGATATGCAATAAATACCAATTAATTACAGAACGTATATCGTAGAAACTACATAAGTTAATAATCCTATGCATTTAAGTTGTCCAAAAAACTAACTAATACTACCTATACTACGGAATCGATCATATTGTTTGAAGTTTGAACATACTTAATCAATCAATTTACGGATCATGCACAGAAATGCAACCCTAAGGGGGAGCTTTAAAATAAACAAATGATTACGACGGTTCCAGCGGCACTACCGGTTAACATTATTCATTGCATGGAACAACAAAAGAATCGAATATTTTCATTCGATAACCATTGTAAATGTAAAAGTGGAAAGCGTTTAACAATGTTAAGAGCGCAAAAATGTCAATTGTCTAATAAAAGTAAGTGTATTTTAGCTGTAAGACTGCAAGTAGAGTACTTAAGAACGTGCAACATTTATAAATTTTTCGTTTCATATAACATAAAACAAATCATTTTATTTTACTGGATTTTCGAACACTAGTAAATTTTTGATTGCGCTACCAAACTTACGAGGATACGTTCCATGAATTATGCATCCGATGTGTATATTTACTCGCAAATGTTAGGTTTACAAAGTGTATTCAAAACTCCAGGACTGATCAAACTGGAGAAGTGTCTGTGAGATCTAAATTTGGATGTTACTTTTGAACATTCAAGGAAAACTTTTTCTCATTTTGCCCATGATATATTATATTGAGAGCTTGAAAAAGCTTGTGATAATTTTGCCACACTGTTTGGCTGCTTATGTACCCATTTGTATGCATCTCATTTGTATTGAGCCGTCGTTCCTTCGTTTGTCAGGTTATTGTTCCTTTTTGCTACTTACACTGTCGCTTTATCTTCCTCCCAACCCAACTTTTCTTTTGCAAATTTGCTAGCATTTTTCCATCGCACTTACACTTTCTCTTTTCTTACTGTTATTGTGCATGTTGTTGCTGACGGACCGCTATATTTTTCTCTCCAACATTTTTCTTGTCTTTTTCTTATTTTGTGTTCCCGCCAGCTTGGTCCTTCTGTGAGTCAGCCATCAATCGCAAGTTCTTTTTCTAAATGTTTAAATATACTAAAGCTACTTTTACTGAAGCGTCTGTACTACTATTCAAATTGTATGTTGAAAAAATGGAACTTTACATAAAATACGTACCTAGTTTGTACTATTGCTTTGCTACTAAATTTTTTCTGGTGAATTGTCATACTCTTTTGCTTTACACAAGTTGCAATATCCATCGTATCCGCCGCCACTAAGATAGAGACGAAAAAACTTTTCTCTGATCTTCTTGCTTTCTTCCTTTGCTTGTGATGCAATTTACATGTTCAAAAACTGTTCTTGCTACTTTTGACTCAGCACATCACATCAAATTCATGTATTCGTTCATTGACTATTGGTTGGTTGCACATATGTAATGAATGCATTCATGTAAGGCTAGCATATACGTACACATATTTACGTAAAAACCGGGTGTGTGTAAAAATTTTGAATTGAAGTAAATTTTCAACATTTTAGTGGCTGTAACGTAGCGGAAGAATATAGAGGGATCTATTGCCGCTGATGGTGGTTGCAACATCCGTCCGCATACTTCGCACATGGCATAACAAGGAAGTCAACTTTCCCAGAGTAATTTATTACAAGTCGTTTGGAACGAATTCATCTTATTCCTCTTCTATTCCAGTTGACACTCTCATTTTGGTAGTAGAGTTTTCACATTTCTCTTTCCGCACAATTGATGCGATGTAGTATGGAGTAGTGTGTAATTTTCGCTAGAACAGAACAAAACAGAAGGAAATGTGCACAATACTTAAACTATCAACTTTATTTTTAGGAAGAGAAAGCGAAAGAAAGCGCGACGAAAAAATGAAACAATCCTTAACACGGTTTTCTTGGTGTGTGACCTGATAATTGTACTACAATATAACTAAAACACTATTCTAAACAGTCATCATCATCACCATGGACCCCGATAATGATTATATCATATTATATGCTTAAACTTCTCTCTATATCTGACCTGGCACCTAATTCTACATGTGCACTCTATTTGCAATTTAGTTTGTGACTCATTATGTAACAAAATTAATATCATGTGTTTTGGAACGCATAAAAGTTTGGAATTTCTATTAAAACCTGTCAATTCCATATCACAACGTTTGCATGTTTCGTAATATATTTTTTGGCTACTCTTCCACTCATTTGCAGTCACAAGCATTTTCACATTTGCAAGAGCCCGAGTAATTATTGTAGCACACTAAAATACTATCTAAAACCACACTGCATCTCAGTAATACAAAAAATTGCGATAAAATCTCAGTGGAAAAGTTTTAAAAGAAATTTTAATACTTTCTACTCTGGGGAGAAAACCAGTTGTACGGATTGCAAATGCTGACTTAGCTTTTCCACTATGCACAAACAATTTTGTACAACACGCATACTTAAAATTGTCGCGATTTTCTCTGTCGAAGAATTAAGCAGAGTGCTGCTGCTGCTGCTCACTGCAGCTCAGCAGCATTAATAACAGAAAACCACTTTCTTCTTATTTCTTCATCTTATAAAAGTTGACGATGAGAACGTCGTTTTGCGGTCTCTGCAGTTATTCTCTTTTCCAAGAAAATGCTGCTGTTGTCATCTATATCATCGTCATCATCAGCATTGCCATCATCGTCGCGAGGAAAATTGTATCTGCCTGTGAGTCGTTTTGTGAAACAGGGTAGCACTGGCTCTCCGTTGTTGTGAGAAGTTCACATGCATAATAGGTATGCATTTATAGCTACGTATCCTATACAGTCATGTGAGTCAGCCCCTCAAAAGTATTTGTGAAAGAAGGACAAAGTTTTGTTGGTTGCTTGTTTTAGAGGTCCATGCAGAATTACTGTGCATGCCTCTTTTTCTCAGTTCTCGTTGACTTTGCTAATGAGAGTATAAAAAGTTGAGCAGTCACCACATAATTTTACTTTCTGGATTCACTTTTTATTTACTACTTTTAACTACTAGCACGGCTGGCGCTTTTCGACTGCCATGCTATTTCTTTCTCTCAAAAGTCATATTCACATGCACGAAGCAAATACCACATTATTATTATTATTATACGAAAACTATTACAACTGTCCGTAATACCCCTGTTTTACGAAGAGATGACTTTGCTAGTCTGGGAGCACAAGATTTTAATTTAAAATGAATATTCACAGCATGAACCACTGCACGCCATGTGTTAGAGTTGCTGTAATTAGTAGCTAGTCACTTTGTTGTCAACTATGTTAGTGTTCATCCTCATCTAAAAATGGCGTAAAACCTACAGATCTCTAAATTCTTTTTTGTGCTTAACATTGGTCTGCATTGGATTTACAAAATCAGTGAGGTGAGAGAAGTGCAAAGTTTAAGAAATTTTGATGTTGTTAATTGTCACAAGTAGGCACTTAAATTGCATTGTGTGCAGTCACAATATTGTAGCTAGTTTGGATGAAAATTTCTTTGTTTTCTTCTACTTGTTTACATAGTTTGTAGGATTTAAAGGAAAAGACGGATACATATTAATATACCTGCTGTATTATAGTGTCAGAATATAGATATGACTACTAGTAGTACAGAGTATAACATTATCTTTGGTTTCGTGTAGTTTAAACAGTAAATTACAAACTTTTCTAATTTGATAAATGCGGGAATATTTCATAAAATTTCATTCTTGATTACATTTTACCTTACCTGAAATATTAATTATTGTATACCCCAGAGAATGTCATTTACAAGCATATTTATTCATTTAGCCCTAATAGTCTACATTAAGAACTTGTGTTTTATTAAAGTCATACAGAATACAGACCGGAAGAAGTTTTGTACAGCTTAACCTCTACATTTTTTCAGCCCATTTTTTGCTATGAACAAAAATAGGTATGAGATAGAAAATTAGAATGTAAGCAGTTACTTTCACCAATAACCTTGCTTTGTTTTAGATACTTTCTCTCGTGTAATCGCAGTTATTCTTTGTTCTACTTTTATGCTTGATTTTGTAGTAGGTAGCGTTTTAACAAGGTATTCAGCATTGTAAAGATAGCACGCATATTATACAAGTTCCGTTTTGTTCAGTATGTCTATATAGTATAGCAGACTCTAAATCCCAAACTAAACTTGATGATTGGACACATTGTTTCATGTACAAATAGTGCACATAACGTAAAGACAAGTTACAGTAACATTGTTGTTTCTCAAAACTCGAGAATTGTAGTTTGCTGTAAATCAGGTAAAGGATGCTCTATAAGAACTACATAATGGATATATGGTAATGTGCAACTTTTGTGGTAACATTTGTGTAAGACATTACAATCACTACACACCAGATAAGCCGCCACCACCAGCCTTTGGTTGCATACCGAGTTTACCAAAGGTTCGTCCACCCACAGCAAAAAAACTCATAGTCTTTAGCTAAATAAAATCATATATATGCATATGCATGTTCACTGTCTGGAGCAAGGAAGAAGGAAACGGGTTGTGAACAAGAATGTCATAAGTTTCTGTCATCCGTTTTACAAATTAAATCTGCTTTGGTCGGATCCTCTTCTGCATAGTCAATAGGAAAGGAAAAGAGAAGAAAGAAAAGTTGTGAAGTGGAGGATTGGATGATAGCACGTGTGTACAGTCAAAGCAAGCATCCATGCAAGTGTGTAGTACCAACCGGAACTTGATATTCTTTATAATATGCTGATGATGCTGTTGCCGGGAAAGATCAAGAAATGCTTGAATACTGTGCGTTCCATGCACGCACTCATGCAGTGTATACATAATAACGTGGTCCTCTCCCGATTTTCATCATCATAATCACATGCATCGCCGCCATGCAAGGACCAAACTTTTCTCAAATGCAAAAAGAGAAGAGAAGAACGTCATCTTAGAACTTTTATATACTTTAAAACAATGATGCTCCATTCCTTTTTGTTCATCGCCAGTTACTGCATAATATGACGATGATGAAATTCACAGATGCTTTTTCCCTCGCCCTCAAGTATGCTTTGCTTTGTAGGCTTTCACCCATGTGGTAAGTATCTTCCTTTCACTTTACCAATCTATTTGTACCCATCCACCATCCGCACATCTAATAAAAATGGGAAACTCAGCTCCTCATCTCAATAAAAATGGTATGCCAATGTGGTTATTGTTGTTCTAACAGTATGCTGCTCTGTCGCTTGTGAGCCTTGCTACTTCACAGAAAAATCAAAAATGCACCTAAACTTCTTGGCTGAGCATTGCAAAAATTACTTTAAACTAAACCTAATCTTTCGTGTGTGTTCTTCATACATATGTTCTCTTTTCAATTCTCATGATAATGTACCCAGTCCATATGGCGGGCATTGTCCCTGATGCACTCCGTTTCATTCGTGACGCTACGATTACGGGTAAAGAACAGTAGTGTTTTCCTGCTAAATCTAGCCAGACCAGCTACTCATACATATAAATGAAGCCGGAGCAACATAAAAAGATATTGTTACAATGGTGCAACATATAAGGTTTAATGGACTAATATTATGCATAGCATCATATTTGCATTTAGCTTTACGTAATACAACCATACCAATTTTTGGAGACGAAGGCGTGTATGACTATAAGGGATAGTTTTTATAACCATAACCGAAACTCAAGTACCTAGCAGGCAGTGCATTTTCAACATTATTTTTTTGCAGAAAATAATATCAGCTTGTGTAACTATAGTTTAATGGATGTTCCGGCTTTTCCATTTGTAAGTAGGAGTCTCCTTGCCTTGGTTTTCTACTCCCACTTTGTACCTTTTCAGAGCCTCATTCCTATCCAACATTCTTGCTACTTTATGCATCTCTTTTAGAATCAAATTTTAAACAACCATATTAGTATAAAGCTGTGTCTAAGCAAGGTATAGTAGGAGAAAGAATGTTAATAATAATGCCATATTGAGCTAAGGAAGACACGACGAAAGCAGGAAAAACAGTTTACTGGGATGGATGGATGCATGCATCTTTGTCAAAGAAAGTACCGCCACGGTTCTTCTACCAATTATATTTGTAGTACGTTCTGGAATGAGAATACAGAAGCAAAGGAGTTATCAGTGTAACTATTATTTTACATTGTTATTTCTATATTATGTACAACTTTAAAATAGTTCACACATTTTAACTTTTGCCTCTTACAATTAGTATTTGTACGAATACAAAACAAAACTCTGCAAAGGGAAATGATTTAGCTTATGAAAATACAGTAAACAATGACAACTACTCTTTGTATTTAGTGTTTCATTTCATCCAGTATAAATTTTGTTTTTGAACGCACGCGCGTCTTTGAAAATAACAACCTTCCTTAAGTGTACATTTTAACATAAAAATAGATGGAAAAGCTTTTACTGTGTCTGTGTTCAAGTAAGTGTTCATACCTTTCAGGACACTTTCCAGTAGTAGTAGTAAAGAAGTATAAACGTATAAAACAGAGATAAAAATGTTGTAAGGGAAAAGGCTGAGCACAATGAATGTAAAGTTGCGTGTACCGTATTTTTACCTACGCATATTTTTTTCTTTCTTTTGCTTCCTTCAATACAGAAGATCACTAGACTAGTTCTTTCTATGGTGATAAATCCCCATTTCCTGTTGCTGTCATTAAGTCTACTGCTACAATTATTGCAACAAGGAGACTTTGTTTCTGTTCATTGCACTCCTTCTGTCCTAGTCCAATGAGAACTGGTTTTGTCATTATTGGCTCATAATTACTACATTTTACTTTTAGCATATATAAGTTTTAGATTCAATTCTAAAAGGGGAATATAAATAAATAAACTACAAATAGTCCTTTTTATCACTTTATCATTTACTTTAAGTACAAAACGTGTGAATGTCTTGCGTGAATTTTGTGCACTTTGCGGTTTACTTACTATCATTAAAACTTTCCCTAGTTCCTTTATAAGGAACGTTGGAAATCTCCTCTCCGTTTCCTGTTACTGCCATAATATTCCAGCATGTATAGTAGTATTTTATACTGGCACAACAGCAGCTTCTAGCATGAAGCAACAAGACATCATGTCGGTAGGTAACGTAGGAAATGGAAGCATCAACATCTGTACCTTTTTGGCACAGTTAATTCAGCACTACAATAGTATAATATTAAACCAGTAATATTAACTTTCACCATATAATGTAACCCTTATATCTTATCATTGCATATTCAATTTCAGTAGGAAAAAGAGATCATTACATTCTCATACGATATGAAACACATAATAAGCTGAACATTATTGGCTCCCATGCCTTATATGTTCCTACACCAGGATTGTCATCATCACCTCGATTAAGGAAATACTACACTATATACGAGTTGCTGCATTTACATGTATGAATTTTCAGGAAGAGAATGACGGTTTGAGCTCAGAAGCGAAATGAAGTACACATAAACTCAATGAAGTTGCAGCAGCAGCAGCGGGTTTGGAATATGGAGTACTTATTAGCGCATCTATGAAAATTCCGAGTATTTAAATGACGTGAAAGGGACTCTGAGGAGTGCTTTAGAGTAAGTATCAAGCTATGTGAAAGTGAGAAATCCAAATTTATAAAATTTCTAATAATTCCTATGCTGCTTCGTTCTTCGTTCCCCAAAAACGATTCCTTTGTCGCTCGTTAGGCATGATACGACTTTTCTTGCATATGCAATACAGTATGCGGGATCACTTCATGACAAAGAAAATGAAAGAAATACCACGCGTTCATGCTACCCAACACTGTTACCATTACATATACGGTGGTATTTAAACTATTTTCATGTTGCTTTATAAGCAACGCCAGTCACTGGTCTGTTACCACCACGGTCTCCATCACGTAGTTGGAAGGAAAAAGGAATATCCCATAGAAAATGAATGCACGCAACTCAGCACAAATTGGAGAAAACCACCCTCGCGGGCATTTATTATGCATGCGAGTAGACACCGGGGACAGGAACTGCTAATTCCCTGTCGGGTGATTGTAATAGGAAAAATAGTACAATTTTGTGGAGGCACGACGAGCCAGCAGAGCTAGTGAAAGACTTTTAGTAAAGCCTTTAGGACTCAAAATTTAGAGCTACGCATACAATTACTGACGACAATATCATATAAAAATGTGCACATTTAGTAGAAAACTATCAAATTATGGCCTTCCAATCCGTGGAACGAGACCGATACAGGTCTCAATGTAGTCTGCTTTACCTTATAAATTTATATAGAAGATAGGTTCATCTGGGACAGACGGGTAAAGAGTGCAAAAGTGCGTGCCCACAAGTTCTATTCTCTCCTTCTCCTTTTCTTCAGATAGTTTGCTATTGCAGGAGAAATGCTATTTTGTCGTATATGGCTTGCGGCCAGTAATAGATACATATTATGTGGTAGATGTCTCTTGATCTTGTGTTTTATGCACGTTTTTAGATCTTGTGCTGTCTAAAGAAAGACAGTTCAGTATAGCCTTATTCTCTAGTGAAATACTATAATACTGGCCACGCTACTAAGAAGCATGTTTATACTCATGGATAAATAATAGCATCGTAACAATGTACGAAGGTTACTCCGACTTCACAGAAACGGTCAAGTGGTTATAGTTCAAGAACTAATACAGTCGCGGTTCTTACAGACCTGTATAATGGAAATTTAAAAGTAGCAAAAGTATGTTTACATGTTTGTTGAGGGTTTAAGTTTGGCTCGGTGTAAGAGTTGATGCTGAATCTAATGTACATATGCGTGAATAACATGTATGTTTATAATTATATACCAAGGTATATACTTTTCATTGGCCATCCGTCTACCCGTATACAAAACTAAAAATAAATGAACGATAACGGTAGTATATATTTATAGTTGAGCAAAAAGTTAATTTCTACGAATGGAATTCAACTTGGGACACTAATACAAAAATATCGGTGTACATTGTGCAAACTATTTTTGCTAAGAAACGAATCAACGGGTTTTTTCCTTCCTCATCTATTTCTTCAAAGCCAGCGTTTGTGCTTGTGCATAGAGAAGGAGAGGAAAGAGAAAAAAGTAAGCGTTCTCTGATGCTATTGCCCAGGTTTGCCATTCAAGTTTCCTGTGATATGGGATAGGGGTGAAAGTAGAAGGAGCGTGGCTTTATAGTGAAGGGAAGCAAACTCTATAATGTAATAAAATGAACGTGCAGTGTAGCCACAACGGAAAGCAATACAAGGAGAAATTCTGTTTGTAATGGGGATAATGGTGTCTTTTAAATGAAACAGAGAAACCGGGTGGATGTTGGCTGGTCCATAGCTATACGGATTAATGTGTATGGTTGCATTTTCTTGAAAACATGGGAAATAGAAGAACCTGAAAGCAAAAAAGAACGGAAGCTAAAGCGGCAAAGAAAATGGATACCAAGTCTTTCTCCGTGCAAAAAAGTATTACGACAAGAGTTTTTTGCCGTGCCTTTTTTCAGTTCAGTTTTTGCACTGATATCTTTGGGTTATACGCTGAAGAGTACAAGTTGTAACGACTAACTTGTAATACTACTACTAATAGTCAGAATACTAAGGAAGAAAGTGACTACTATCCCACTTCCGTCTTTACTACACTGTTCATACTTGGTTTCCGTTCCAATACTTTATTTTCGTTATACTTCTACTATTCTTGCTGCATCAAAACTTCTACTTTGCTTCTAAATATACACGATCACCAGGAAGATGAGATGATCATGATGTTCTCACAACTTTACCTTTCAGTTTAAGTTTTATTCGCTGTTTTTGAACAAGAGATATAACGAAGAAATAGCCCGAGTCTTTCTCATCATCGTCATCATCACGATCATCATGGCCGTGTAGGGAAATAACCTGAGCTTCTAAAGAAAAGAAAGAAATTGAAAAGTACGCGTTTGGGATCTGAGAGCTGAGTTGCTATTATCAAAAAGATGTTGTTGCTGGCACTGACTAAACTTCATTCTGACTTTAACTGCCCCATTTCTTCCTTTTTTGCCTCATTTAAGTCACAACAAGATTGTATTATTGGATCAAGTTTTTCTGGATTAGAAGAAAAGAGGTGGATATCTAGTAGGTTATAGCACAAAAGTTTTATACTAACTAGCTATATGGGTATAGCAGTAGTACAAAGAATACTATCCCTTTTGTAAAAAGACATGCCTTCATCAGCATAGTCGGTGATTTCTTGGATGTGTTATTATTATTATTGTCAGACAAGTATCTTGGGGTGTCGTCTAATGGCACATTTTCAGAATGAAATGAAATTTGGAAACCGTATACATAATTCTTTTTCTAGTATGCTTAGGTTTTTATCGTGACGGAAGTCATACCACTGAGGCCAGTTCTCTGGTTAAAAGTAGTCGTTTGCAGTAGTGGGAGCAGAGAAACTTGTATAAAATCTTAGCAGAGCTGTTTACATTGATAATCAGTTTACGACTACCGATTACACAACTATCGTTTCTACCTTATCCTGTATGCATAGCCAGGCCCATTTCCCTAAAACATTCTCATCATTTTCCACTGGAACATGTAGCAGAATGCAATACTCAATAAAATTAGTATGTCTTATTGTCATTGGCTTGAGCTTCTTTCCGTTTCACATTGATAAAAGCAAGCACCACTTCTAACAAGATTACCATTGCCCATACTTTGATTAGATTTAAGATAAATATGCATAGAGAGAGGAAATAGAGAAAGTTGAAAGCAGTGGGAATAAACAGAGTAAAAAGGAGATATAAAGAAGTGCCGTATAATGCACATAGAATACCGAGAGTCAACAGGGTAGATGTAATCAGGAGGTTATTAACCCAATTTAGAGAAATGGATTTACTGACACAGAAAAAGGGAGGGCATTATTGCAGGCATTATTGCTGAAATTATGTGTGCCTAATATATGCATTTTCATTTTCCACTGTTGTTGGCGTCTTATCAAGATTAGCAAACAAAGTACGCGAGTACAACAAAAACAGTACAAGACATTTCTTTATTATTTTTTATTATCTGGCTGGACCAACGTATAAGCATAGCAGATAGCAGGGAAAATTAAGTATAAAACTGTGGTAAAATTGTTAAACATTACTTGTGTCAACGTAACTACATAGGAAACAAATGAGCTGCGTAAATTAGGTCATATACAAAGGACAATACGAAAAGAAAACCAGTCTCGTGAAAAAGTTTTTGGAAGCAGAGATACAAAGAGTATGGAGTTTGTATAGGGTGCCACGATAGCAACTACATACACACTTCCAATTTGGCTTAGTTGTTTGCCAGCTAGCCTATCTATAGAACTGGTAGTGGTCTCATAGAGAAATTTTTGGACAAACGAACATGAAAACCAAATGTACAGAATAGAAATGAGGGATGAAATCAGGCCTTGGAGTGTCGTAAGAGTGTGACGTGAGTTAGCAAGGAGGGACACGGAGACAGATGAGAGATGAGCTTAAAATAAAAAATGGCTACACGGCCCAAGCAATAGTAATGGGTAATAGTGAAAAGTAGATACGACGAAACGACGGAGACTAAACTGGTTCCTTCACAACAACATGAGAAATTACAGTTAGGTAGTGTTTGCCGTTTGCAATAAGAGTGGCAGCGTTGCAGCTGTGTATAAGTTAAGGAAAAACAGAGGGTACACTTTGAGCTTGCAGTTAGTTGAACTCTACACGACTGGCTACAATGAAAGAGTATCTTTATAATGTGGCTTAACATTCATCATAAGAGTGGCAGCAATAGTTGGATATATGTGCCACATGTGGATGTTGTCAGAAGGGAACAATCTTACAAGAAAGGAAGGAAAACGCAAGAGTGAATTTTTTCGTTGTTGCTGTCTTTTGTTAAGCTCATATGACATGTATTTCTCTTTCTCAATGCTCCTGCCCATCCGTCTGAATTTTTATGTGCTTTCGTTTTATATGCTACTGGTGAAAGTTTGATCCAAGCATAAAGCAATGTTGTGGGTGCGTTTATTGTGTGATGATGGCGTATGAAACAGATCATGTAAGTCTCATACGCAGTGCAGCTTTTTGTTTTTTAACTTTATAAACTTTGTGATTCTTGGAAAGCTTTTGGTATTAGGGTGGCATATGAAGTAATATTTATAAAGGGTTGCTCATAGATTATTTTTGTTTACTTGGCTAGAGCATGACAGAAAAATATATTGTGTATGGGTGCGTATTTTTTGCTACACAGCAATGATGCATGTACACTAGATGTGACAATGAAATGAATATTGTAACATCAAAGTCATTTTGGAATATGTAGAGATGATATATTTTTATATTGATGGCATTCATATGGATTGTGTGCAAAATTACATTTCGCTACCACAAAATATTCCAAGAAAAGTTATGTTTCATGAATGAATATCCAAGTAGCACTGTATTTCTTCACGGTACCTTGAAAATTTATAGTGGAACTCATGAGAATGAATCGACTATAGCTTATTTTCTGCTCCCTTTTGCATACTTCCACCATAATAGTGTTAAATTCCAAGGGAAATGTAGCAGAATATAGTCAAACCACTTTTTTCTGGTTTCAATTATGGTGGATACATATATTGTGCCAGTAAATATGTAAGTACATTAACAGTTGGGTAGTTTCTGTTATTTCAAAGCAAGCTGAAACCAAAAGGTGAATCTTGCATTTTCTTGAGTAAAGTAGCATAAACTCCGGCGCTTTGAAGTATTTTGGGATTCAAAACTATTTTGTGTGTAGTAATTCAAAGAAATCAACTCGTTTGATGATGATATGTTGTACAAAGAGAAAACCACTTTAGTACTTACTTGGTCTGATTGTGTTTGTCTGACAAGCTATTTCTTTGTTTGAAAATACAGCTGGGAAATAACATAAATGCTGAAGTGGGAGGAGCACTGGCGGCTGCCATGGCAGAACAACAGCAGAAGTCTCAGTTGATGATGAGGCAACTGAGTCAACTTTGCGGTCATGTCTCACTGGAACCAACGTCGTTAGAACATCAGCAACAAGAGACTTTGTTCAAATTACAGAAGCAACAACAGCAACAACAACAGGGAGACCAAGAGCATCCACATCTCTCCGCCAATAGGCTTATTCAGTCGGAGAGCACTTTGACACCTGAGTCACGGTCTACATCCACTCTTAAAATTTCAGAAAGGACAAGGAAACGAAAGAGATTTTTGTGCTGTCAAGGTATGGTGTTTGGTGTTTATTTCACCACAGATACTTACATATATACTTAATGCAATGCTGCGAAAATCTTTCTTGATGATGCATCGGCAGCTTGTATTCTTCCATTCTTATTATTACTATTATGTATTGTATAACCTTGCTGCTTCTGCAAAGGAGCTATATAAGATATCGTGTCCGCTTTATTAAAGCAAAATTTCAATATTTAAAGCGATTTTTTGAAGGCCTATTGATACGTATCCATATCAACATTTTAGTTTTTAGCCAAATTGAAGACATTTACAATTTTGTTGTTGAAGTTTTGAAGTGAAAAATGCTGCGATGACTACAATATGCCAATTTGGTATTTATTGTCATGTGAAAGTAAGTATCGTTTTAGTAGCGAACATCTTTTAATGGTTTACTCAAGGATGTTAAAGTATCACTATCCACCGGTGCTAACAGAGTTCCTATTTTGTCTGGCATTGCACTGAGGGACGTAGCACTTAATATAATATAAACTTTTCATTTTTAGATCAAGTTTAGCTTTTATCTAATGAAATCGAATTTCTTTTTAATTTGCTATGCTATCATCGATCGATTTGCACATTTTGGACATTGAATAATGTAGCCATTACATCGAACAATTATTTGTACTTCCAAGGAATACCCAGCCCAAGCAGAAAGTTATTTGCTAATAATAATCGAATTAAAAATCAATTAATTGGGTGTAATTATAAAAATTCCCTGAAAACCCCATGAAAATATTGGTAGAATCAGAATCTGATCAACTTTGTCTTCTTTTCTTGTTGAAAGCTTCTCAGGATATTTTAAACTTCTTGGATAATCAATTAGCTTTACGGAGATACGCGGCGGACTGTACTTAGTGCCCAGAAAAGATGTTACTTTAGAAAAAACATGTTCTATATTCTCCTTTCTTCTTCTGAAGACGTACTTCACATCCTTCGTCCATATT
Source organism: Entomobrya proxima (assembly GCA_029691765.1). Taxonomy (NCBI): domain Eukaryota; kingdom Metazoa; phylum Arthropoda; class Collembola; order Entomobryomorpha; family Entomobryidae; genus Entomobrya; species Entomobrya proxima. The sequence goes on from CM056170.1 coordinate 6,394,680, forward strand.
CAGACATTTCCAGTACAAAATTTGAATTAATAAAAGCAGAATTTAGACGATGATTTAGATTACCATAAGGAAATACTTTAAGACGATAGAAGAGGAACTGGCTACTATAACTATAACGCATATTATCTGTACTAAGATGCAGAACAAATACGTCTTGCATGAATAGCAAGTTCAAGTAAAACATTAAAAATTGCTCGCTGCTATGGTCGTACAAAGTAGAAGACAATTGAAATGATAATAAAAATACAAAAAGAAATTTTGCTTATGCAAAATTACGCATGTAGTGTAAATACCCTTAGTTAAAATACCCCTGTAGTTAATTTGAAGTAAATTTACCTAGCGGGCTACTAACAGTGTATCAATACTAAAACGATGAATCAGATATAACATTTAAAAAAACTTTCATGGTTGTATCGTGCTGTATAATGTTGAGACGTTGTTGTAACGGCGAAAGCAGTATAAGTATAAGTAAAGAAGTAATGCATGTGCTGCTCGTCCAATTCATATGATATATATCACATGAACAACTTGTAATAAATGTTATTTTAAAACCAATGTGATGCAGGTTTTTAGTTTAACAGTAAGCTGTCTACAACTAACAGCCTTCTACTTTTACCACATTGTTGTTATAGTAGTCGGATGTAAATTGATGGAAGTCGACAGGAAACGTTTCATCCTACACTATCCTCTTTAGCTGACATGACTTGTTATGAATATGACATGTCGTCTCTTTTGTGCATCTAGTGTGGGTTTCCTCCATTTCAATTCTAAAAGCGGAAATAAAAGCAGAACAGAGTTTTTTATGGAATAAAAAGCAAGCAATTTTATGTCATGCCTATACAAACTTAGATACAAGGCACAAGGCATTCTGTCCACTAAATTCGGTTTAAACAGTAATGGCAAAAGCAATGAAATTTAAGCAATCGAAAAGTAGAAAAAGATTATAAATATACTTCTGTATACCCTATTCAAAATTGATGCATGTATATTGTCTAATGTCATATTTTGTACATCGTACATTTCATTTTTAGGAATGCAAATATATAACAACAACATCATTTTTGTAACTAATGATCTGTTTGAACTTTTTTTAGATCCCTAAAATTTATAGTGCAGTTGTATATGTGTCATGTGTAGGTCAAAATTTGGTGAAAATTTCATCAACTTAATATAAGAACCAAAATAAAAAACTAACGTATCATTACTTTCCCAGTTGCAAAATTTTGCAGCCAGGTTTAGTATGTATAAGTTAGTTGGTTAAGGGTATAATATGCAAGTCTGCCATTTCAATGTTAGCTATCATGAAAGTTGTTGAAAGTTGAAAAGTATCCTGTGATTCATGGAATCGAGGTTGCAGTATGCAGTAAAATAAACTACTGTGTGTAGAGATAGAATAATTCTCTGAATACTGTTTGCTATGTGCACAAGTCGGACAGTCAATAAAAGAAAAGTATAGAAAATCTGACAAAATAAATGATCCCGAAACCATGCAAATAATGGGTTTTTGCTTCCACCTTTTAGAAAGACACACATAACATTCGTTATTATACACACAAGTACTTTTCTCTGTATTGTATGTAGGAAAAGCATGAAATATGAAATTGACAGATAGTTTGGCAAAAAGAGGTGTACAATATCCATGACAAAACTTTCACTAGAATACCAAAAGTCTGCAATATCTAAATTTCAATACTCACCGTTAACCAAAAGTGAGTAGGTATTTAGAGTTTTTGTATTTACTTCGTAAGTAGATAATAATACTACTATTAATTTTACAATTAGTTTCATCATATGAGCAGAAATCTCAAGCTCAAGAGAATTTGATACATCTCATGAAAGCTAAAGATGATCCATTTTATTCCCACCATCGTTAATTAACATTACAAACAAATGAATAAAATGAATATTTTGCGCTCTTATTTAGCTTCTAAGCATGCACAAAAAACCAACAAAGGTATCTGGTTTGTTTATGTTCAGGAAAACTTGTCTGTCCTTTGTCCTACTTTTCCACGAAAGAAGTTCGTATCTTTAAAATAATGATAAATTCAGACCTTCCGCAAGTGTTTTTCGTAGCAAGCACATTTTTCTGCCAATTTCTTCTTTTCCTTTGTTCTTTTTCTTGCTTAAACTATGGCATAAAAAGTAGAATATACCATTTTTAAAGCCAAAGGACAGTCAATAGTTGCTCTGTTTTTCTTTTCTTGTGTTCTGTTGTGTCTGTTACAACTTCTTTTTTCTTACATGAGAATGCCAACTCAAGTAGTCACAGTTAATGTAAACCAGCAATGCGTAGTGAAAATTTTTGTTTTCATTATTTAACATCCAAGAAACAAATCAGCAAGCAACTAAGTAGATATTTTGAAGAGCAGTCTCTTGCTGACTGAAATAGTTGCGACCGCTGTATGTCGTTGGTAGATGTAAGTATTGTCAAAACAATGGCAAACATAGAATAATGAAACTGCTATTCACATTTTTTATAGTAATGGATACAAACAAGGCTGTTTCTCCCATAAAAAGCTGGGTTGGGGAAACGAAAAAGTTTTTTATGGTTGCTGCTTGTAGGTTCTAGCATTGTGCATAATAAATCCACATTACTCATCACAACGACAAAAAATGTCTTGCTCTTTACCATTCCACCCAAGTAATACGGCAATGTTTCTTATGCAAATGGCTAAAAAATAAAAATTATATGGTTTCCACTTTTATTATTAAATGTATTGCCCTTATTGTTTGCTCGTAATAATGTGATGAAACTCGAAATAACGTGAACGTCAAGAGAGACAACAGAAAACGAAATCACAAGATATCATCTTCAGTCGTTGTAATACTCTAGGAAATGTTTTAATGTAAAAGAGTGCAACTGGAAACGCAGCCAGAACACGATTATAAATTTGTTTTGGAAGTTTTTTGCTGTTGTATCTGACAATAGCACTGTTTTAGCCTCCGTCATTGCCGTCTGCCGTCTTCATCATCATCATCTTTATTGTTTGTCCTACATCTTTTCTCAACAGTTTTACTTCTGCTGGTGGTGGATAACAATAAGTAAACAGAAATCAACTTGCACTGTATCAAATAAATGATAAAACCCTAATGTCTCTTCATCCATCTGTCTTTTTCCCGTTTGTAATCAGAAATGGAAACATTTTATTTTATGTACGTTTATAATATTCATCAAAAATAAAAGAAACTTAGGCCAACTAACCCTACATGACCACCATCACCACACTAACTCTCCAGCAGCTTAGAGAAAGTACATAAATAATGCGGTGGAAGATAGAAGTTAAATCAAATAAAGAAAAAAACTCAAAGTTTTTATGCTTGGGGTTTCTTATCCTCATATATTATACGTGTGCCCAAGTAGAATAATATAATTTTCGGGTAGTTTGCTTGCTAACACACAACACAGCACTAGAATCGAACGAAAGCATTTAGGTATTTTCTCTTTTTACTCTGAGTCTCTCTAGTATGCTGATTCAATGTTCACATTATTACGCGCTAGCTGGCAGTAACTTAAATACATACGTTATTTTTACGGTAAGTTATCCCTTTTTAAGAAGGCCGACATTTACTTCTTTCGACTGTCTCTTGACAGTGTCTTTGCAAAAACGGTGGCACAAAAATGTGGACAAGTTTTTGCGTGTGGCAGGCCTGGCATGTGTGTGCTGTGTACCCATTCTAAACATGAAGATATATGCATAAAGTCTCATCCAAAAAAACTGTACCTAAAAATAAGTACTACTTAAAATATGTACTCTTTCAGTAAAATGGTGGTGGCGGTAGCAGCGGCGGTGGTAGTGGGCGAGAGAAGGGAATAATATAAAAAACTGCACCACGCAGTGGAGCTAGAATTTACGACTGGTTCATTCCCCAACGAAAAGGAGAAAGTGTGGGGAAAGTGAGCAGCTTCATAAATACACATTTTTGCATACATTTAACCATGAAGCTCCTGCTCGTGAAAAGGGCCAATAGAAAATAAAGTCAAGAAGCAAAGAATAGAAAGGCTTCCCTTTTTCTCTGGTCTCTTGAATCATAATATAGTGCATTTAGATGAGGGAAAACGGGCTCAAAGTAGGCGCAGAAATAGTTTTTCTTTATTTTCCTTTTTTTTTTTTTACAAAAAAGAGGTATGTGATACGACGAAACATACATGACAATGGGAGAAAATACACTGGGAATATTGCAGCATTTCCCCTTTTTTCTTCACATTTGCAAAAAGATTTCATTTAGATAAACTAGCTTTGCATTACTTTAGTTCTTTTTTGCTTCTTTTTTACACACAAAATGAAGACAGAATCATTTTACCATATTATTATTGTTTTGTATTATTTTCTCCGTCTCTCACACAACAATAAAACGAAAACGGGCCCGATTCAGTTTCAGTTTCTTTCCGCTCTCAGAAGGAAAAAAAGTTTATAGATGCATAAGGCAAAAAATAAAAGTATTTTGGTTATCAAAGAAAAGGGAAAGCTTAATAGTTGTCTGTTATCCAGCTGACAAAGGGCCTGAAATTGAAATCGGTGCAGCAGCAAACAATGCGGACAATAATGTATCAAATCAAGAATGATGACTTTGCTTCCAAACATAGAATGAGCAACGAACAGTAATCGGCCTGGCAGCTGACAGTCTCCGTTCTCAAACTGCATTTTCGAAGTGATGAAAGCTACTTTTATTGCTATTACTGCTTCATGCGTTTGTGCAGGAGAAAGAAAAGGGGCTACCCCATTTTTCTAAAATATATTATTACACAAGTAATACATTATATCTTCATTGATTTTTCATAGTATTGGTTTTTATTATATGTATTACAGCATTCCCACTGGACCTACGCCAGTTATGTCTAGTCTGGTAAGTCGACGAACTATTTTTTGTACTTTTTCAAACAAAAAAAAATGTTCTCATCTCATTCACAAGCTTAACGTTGGGTGCAGCAGTTATATATGCAGGAGAAAGCAAAGCAGTGCGGTGCAAGTAGTTCTGCTACAGATATATTTTATTAGAATGTCATCTCCTTTCTCCTTTCCAGTCTTTTTCCTTTTGCTCTCCTTTATTTCCACCATGATTTTATGACAAATTGGTTACATTTTACTAGGGGTCATTTGATTCGGTTGACTCGATAAACGAGAGAGGATTTTATGACGACGACGCTCTTTTCGTTTTTATTGCAGCAGTGGAGTGGTCATTGTTGGAACGGCGCTTTGTGTTGCCATCGGAGTTCCTATTGTGCTCGAAAACAAAAGCCAACCAGGGGACGAACCAAAGCAAGAAATGGTCCGCAAATTACTCGCCGAAGTGCCTCTCGTTGACGGGTAAAACGCAACTTTTATGACTTTATCATCAAAAGAAAAGAATCTTTGTATGCATGCTTGCATTTTGTATTTTCATTCTAATGCCTACATTGTAGACAATACACACACGCAGCAAGCCAGATGGAACTTACATAAAACTTGCGATTCTGATTTAATTAATCAGTCAGTAGTTGGAAAACGACTTTTTGTCTTACTCTGGATTTAACGATTCCATTTATCATCTAGGCTCTATTTGTCGGTCTGTCTTCACGACATGGATAGATGTACAACTACATGTGTAATCATACTCGCGTATTCTCATGGGCAATAAAAAAGACGACGGTGGGACATGTTGATCATGCCGAGATAAGTTTAACAAGTGTCTCCTATGAAAAATGCTCTCGGAACATACGGTGCATATAAAAAGTACATTATTTAGACTCTACACCGCCTCGCTCGGATGTAGTAACCCTTGATTGTATGGTTAGATCATGATACCCCAACAAAGGTCTAGTTGTAGAGCATACTCCCTTCATTACTTTTCCATTCCAGTTTAGTAATCTTCTTTTAACGGGCTTGAGGCCTAACTATGATACTTTGAGTAATGAATGAAACCGCATACATATGTATTAGGCAATAATTTGTCATCGAAATAATTACACAATGGCTTCGTTCGTTCGTCATTCCATCTGATACTGAGAATTTGAAATGAAGTAGAGCTTTCATCAAATTAGCCACAGGGCTCAACCCTGTTAACAAATCTGCCAGCTGCCCTTTTACAATGCCTTTCATTTTATCCATTTTTTCTACTCCTTCTCTTCCGAAAATTGTATTATTTTGAGAGGAAACTTGTAGCAGAGAAAAGAGGCATTTGCACTAAAGCTCCAAAGTGAAATTTAAGAAAGCGTCTAAACTTATATAATACTCATGGTTGGTAAATGATATGATTATATACGCACATTCACTAGACCGCTATTATAACCGAAAAGGAGCACGCAATCAGTAAGCAAGGCATCACTGAAAACTGAAAACTTTTTGAAAGCAAGTTGGAAATAAACTTCTATAGACAGCAACAGTAGTAAATTAGGTATTCATAAATTCTCAACGGGCATTCAGCTGAAAAGCATGCACCTACTATAGAAAGCCAGATGCATGAGCTCTGACATACTACAAGCAGGCATAAACAGAGAGATGTAGATGTTGGAAAAAGCCGGTTAAAGTTATCCTACTGGAGCCAATGCTACCTCTACTCAATTTGACCGTACATGTTGTACGAGATGCGGCAAAATTTACAAAGTAAAAGTAGCTTTATTATTTCAAAACCTAGTGAAGTGTGTTTTATACAAAAGAGTAGTCAAAGTAAAAAGTACACATATGAAGTGGCAGGATACACACATACAGAAAACATGTCAGCAAGTCTGATCACGATCACATGCAATTACGAGAACGGAAATCCTAGCAGCACGCACTGAGCCGGCAGTTGTATGGATAGTGTAAGGATAAGCATATATACCTTGATGTAGACACAAAAGTATGAAAATGCATTTAGTTGTATGTTTGTGAAAGTAAAGTAAAAGATTTAGTTCTGGTTCGCTCTTTATTTTCTCTCGATACAAAATGGTATTTTAGAGTCACGAATGAATGGACAGAAAGAGAAAATGGGCAAGTCACGCTGCGAACTGCTAACCTGAGAATGAAGAAATATATATGGTAGTCTCCATTTGTCTACAGTTCCATACAAGAAGTGAGCAACCCGTTAGCGTGTTTCAGCAGCAGTGGTAGTAGATACTGAAGTAATAGTGAATTAGACGGATTTGGAATTCGGAGAATATTATCAAAAGTGGCTCAACTTGGCTTTTGGTCCATTTCACTGACTTCTAAACGAGCAGTGTTTTTGCAATGATTGAGCACTTTACTCCGATGGACTTTGAACTCGGTATACGAAGGGACATTATTATCACCAGTACCTCTGCTGCTGCAACAACTACCACTTGTGATTGTATTTGTTATAATAATAGATGGGAGGGAAGCAACCATGTATTTATTATTATTAGTATAAATACATTTTGTACCACGATAATAGTTGGCTTTATTTACGAGTGATGTGCGGGGATGTGATGGAAAACCTCTTTAGCACAACTCAAAACATTTTACTCTCCACCCTTCTACCCCGATTCCTCCCTGATCCTCGACACTCGTTAACAATGTAGTTTTTCTTGCTCACAGTCAGGGAGCTGGCTTTAAATTTCCCATTGGTGCAGTTAGTTTAGTTGGGTGTTGGATGCATATCTCTCCCACAACCACTATTCACCGGAATTATTATGTAGTTTCAAGTTGGTCGAGACGCCTAAAACGAGTCTTCTGGTGGCAATGTACGAATGTTCCGGGAGCAACCAAGCCAGGTGGCAATGGAGCGTGACAGTATCGCGTCAACAGCGGAAACTTTCCAATCTCGCTTTCTCTCCTTGTGGAGCTTATAAAGTTGATAGAGGGTACCTGCTGTTGTGCCACTACTACCACTGTAACTGCTTCTTAGCGCCATCAAAGCTTATACTTGCCACCAATGGTGCCACTACAATTGCTCTTTTCGATTATGCGACTGAGTAGAGAGATATTCATATGGAGATGCAACAAACACAAAGCCTGGAGCGGAATCAATTTCACTTTATGAGTTACACTAGAAAGCTCTTACGAATACTTCACACTTATTTTTCTACCTTCCAGACTAGGCTCCCGTTTCCTCCACAAAATTCAACCATAATGGTGTATACATACAATTTGTTGGAACATCACATCAGCATGGTCCTCATCATCAAAATCATACATTCGTAGTAGCAGTAGATACATTACAAATAACGACTTCAACATCATCATCATTGGCTGCCGTCATGAATCGTGAAATCGACACATTATATAGTATTATACATTTGGAGTACGAGAAAATGAAGTACCCACTAACTTTTGAGAAACTCCTTGTCCATGCACCAGCATTGCGACATCATAGTTTAACTGATATGCCGTAGCAAAAAAGGACCCATGCAAGCAGACACACATGAAGATCTATCTACATTCTATACATAGTAGTGATAAAACTGTGATTCCACTGAACGATTTCTCATATATGATGACGTGCTACATGCGAAGCACTTTCCTATATTGCCACTAAGGTAAAGGCGTGTTGATCACACGATGCAAAAGGGAAACCCCAACGGAAATTTACTGTAATACTCGGAAATGGGCAATTCATTTCAAGAAATCTCGATGACATTGGAGATGACGACGATGAAATGAAAGAAGAGGGTTCACAACTATCACTACTGGCACTAGATAGATCACCACCACCACCAACGATCACAAGAATCAAGCGTACTAGCATAGCCGTATGATGGTCTCTGGTTCTTTTATGGGGGAAAATGCAATATTGTAAGACACAACAACCCTGATGCTGGTTGGGAAAGTTGCAGAACGTAGAAAAATGTGCATAAAAAGAAAGGAGAAGAAGGAAATGAAAAAGAGAAAGAAATGAGGGGATTGGTGATGGCAACAGTGGTTCATATTTTTTTAAAGAAAGGAAAGAAACGTGTGGCAGCGTTGTTGTAAGAAAAGTATCACAAAAAATATACTTTTTGCGTGTTCTATATATTTATATATTTTGCAACACAAGCATGTCATCGTGTACATGCGGTGCAGTTTACTTATACAATATACAAATTTTTTCTGCAATTCTCAGCATATTAGAAAAGAACAAAACCTGGGAGAAATTTAGTGAAAGTGTGTGGTTGTAAAGTTGCCCGAGAGGAAAATGAGAATAAAGAAGTAGAAATTGCCAGGCACGCTGTTCATTTTCCTTTATTGCTCTTTGAAAACTAACGCATACCGTATGTTTCTAGGCATTATATAATATTTTCCAGTATTCTCCCAAACTATAATATGGCATAATACGCCTCCCTACTTCATTCCAGCTCGACTTTCATGTTGTTATAAACACCGTGCGCAAAACGATCGTCTGGTATTACAAAGAACATTTCTAATCATCAGGAAAGAGGGAAAATTTCATGCTTCGTATGTATTTTTAACAAACTATCAAGAAAACTTGTAAAGTAGGCAGATAAGCATTATTCGACAATGCTATGAATCCGGCCTGCACAAATGAAAGTGTATAAGATGCTAACGGATTTTTTCTTTACTTTTTTTTTCTTTTCATCAAAGCCATAACGATTTTCCTTGGAATCTGAGGAAGTTCTTGCAGAATCAGCTTCGGGATCTCCGTTTCGACACCGACCTGAGAAAGGTACGTATTGTGCAAAAATGAAATTCGAACTTTTCCCTTGCTTTGTGCGTTAATGTGTCATGATGTTTCTTATTACTTTCTTCACGTACATACTCGCTACGTTTAACTTTATTACATACGTTGTATGACTTTTTTACCTTGATGCTGTATACAGCTGCTATATAAATGTAATAAAAGAAAGGGAATCAACATTTGACGAGAAATAAATATGTTGAATAAAGGTTAACAACCGCGCTGTAGATACTCCATATTTAAGCCAGCCTACATCTACGCCCGCTTTTACGTTTTATCTTTTACTCTCTTATTTTCCCACTTTTCGACTTCCTTTGCTGCTCTTAATTCTCCATTCACTCCCTCTATCTCACTTCGATTTCCTTATTATTTTTAGTCTTTTAAGATGGAAGATAGATCCACTTTTTTCTTTTCAAATTTCCTTGCTTGCTTCAAAGGCGGCTTAATTTAAGAAGTGATTTGGAATTCTTGACGTCACTTATACGCGACTTTTTAAGGCAAAAGGAACGGGCAACACAAAGATTACCTGGTTTTACACCGAGCTCCCATGTTTTATCCTTCGTGTAGTATAGTAAAATATAAAGCGCTCTACCCAATATAAAGTGAACGTGTTGAAACTGTTGAGCGAGTGGAGAGGTAATTTGTGATGTATGTATTTTTACACACTTGAATAGGCGGATCCGTTTGCTGGGAGTGTTTGGTCGCACACAGACCTCGTTCGCCTTCGGATCGGAGGTGTTGGAGCTCAGGTATCGTACTTTTAATGACATTCTTTTGTTGATATTATGTGTTCCGTTTATCTTTATAAGATCAGTTTGCTCTTCCAATTCCCAATTCTGTCCTTCTTCTTTTCTTGCGTTTCTGAATGCTCAATTATCATCGCCGCTTTGCTTGTGTTAATTCAAAAAAATGCAAACAAAAGACCGTATTAGTACATTGCATGGCGTGTGATGGTTGGATTGCTTTGCTTGTTTATTATTCTGGAACGCTGGAAAAGAATTTTTACTGCATGTGCTCACCAAAAAGATTTCATTGTTCTTTTAAACCAGTTAGCCAATTTACCCTAGAAATCTCTTTTGATCATCCAATAAGAACGGAATGTTGTAATTGGAATGTTAAAACGAAATATGCATGCATTCTTTTCTCAAGAAAATTACATTAAAATAAGGAATTCGTTTTTCTGTTTCATTTTGAAATCTCTACAGCTGTGGTCAGCCTACGTGCCTTGTTCAGCACAACATTTGGATGCAGTTCAAATTGGAGTGGAACAGATCGATGTGATTCGCAGACTAGTGGAAAAATATGCCACTTACCTGGCTCTCGTAACGACAGCAAGAGGTTAGTACTCACTCACTCGCTCACATGATAATCCCAATTTCTTTACATAGTTTTGTTTTACATATTATGCTATCCACTCCATTTACATATGTAATACGAAACCAGATCATCTTAACAATACAATGATTACGAAAATAAAATGTAAAAAGGAAAACCCTGCAAACTTTATAAATGCAAATGTATATAATATAACCATATACATTACAGACAAATGTATTGTAGGATTATTGAGTTTATCTTCTATTTTAACAATTTAGATGGGAGGTTAGTAGTAAGTAGCATGCAGATAAAAGAAAGTCGAGCGCTTTACGCAAGATATTATAGAGTCGATAGAGCGTCTGTTTCATTCCTTTGCGTTCGTCCATTATCAAACCTTTTGGGTAGGTAGAACCTACTTGACCGATAACACAGAGAAGGAGTGTGGTAAATCGTTTTCCTTATGTTTTCAAGGATTGTGTAGAAGGAATAGATTACACTGACCTAATCACTTGAGCAGTTCTCATAAAACGAAGAATACTTTATTTACTTCACTGGAAACATTCAACAGTACACATACTTCTTCGCAATAAAGCATTATTACCTGTAGTCATCTACTTTGTACGTGCTTTTATTTCTACGCAATTCATAACATGTTTATGTGGGCAATACCTTGTTGTGGTTTGTATTCGTGGTACACTCCCATCACCATCATCATTTTCGTCGTCATCTTTGAATTATGCCATGAAAAATATTAGGTTGTTTTCTCTTCTGTTGTTGCTGCCTTTGGTTGAGGTTTGAGACCGCACTTTTTGTGTTACTTTTCGGAGGGAAGAGAGATTGTTGTCTGTTTTTTATACTACGTTATGTACACGCAGCAAAAACAGATATGGGATGCCTACATGGATTTGCTTTCACTTCCTCCACACTTTCAGGTTACTGGGTAAGAGGCAATAAAAATACCGGGACCGTTTTAGACTGAATAACTGAAGACGAGATCTATCTCTGTGTATTATGTTATTATTATTATAGTGTGCGGCTCAGAGTGCTCAAGCAACGACAACGACGGCCAAGTAAAGTGCACTTGGGGGAAAAGTTGTTATCCGAACATTGCCATTGTATAGAAAGTAGACTAGTACCTTCTGAAACCTCTATTTACATATACGCGAATACCTATATATCCTCTTTTGTCTTTGTTTTTCCCCCAAAAATCCCATGCACATCTTCCTCTATGTAGTTGGTAATATTGTAGTACCGTCGGTAAATGCGCATATATTTTGCGATTTCTTCAAGCATGGATGTTTCATCGTTGGTGGGACAGCTTCAAAAGCAGAATCCGATGGTATAGCGGCGGCAGAGTAATGTGTCGGAAAATAGGAAATTTTCTTTTTTTGCTCCTTCCATTCCCTTTTTTACAAAAGACTTTTGTGTAAAAAGTGAACCAGGCAGTGGAGTAAGCAAACCAATGCTAGATGTGAGTGAATGCATGAATTTGTCCTTTTTACCCATGTGGTTCTCGTTCCTTGGCTGTGGAATGTAGCTACTGCTCACCAGTGGCGCAATACTTTTGTGTTATCGAGACTCAAAGGCTCCTACCATCATCATCATAACTGTGATCCATCGAGACAAATCTACCTTTTTACCCGAGTTATTGCTCAGTAATAGTGAAACTACAGACCTCATGGCTTTTCTTGAAAGAGCAATGGAGTTATACATGATCATCACAACGACGAGCCCATGCTTTTGAAGAGGAAAATCCTTTTCCTGGAACGTCTTCTTATACGCTTTATATGCACATAATACAAAATGACTTCCTTAGTGGGTGCTCCTTATTCGCTGCTTTACAATGTGTGTTCTGTGAGTGGTCCCCATATTTTGCTTATTCTTCTTCTACATTTCCTCGAACAAGAAACAGAAATGATGAGCTCATGCATTTTTGTAACTCGAGGCGAAAGTATGAAGAAAGGCCCAATGGTGTGGTGGTATTGATGTTAAGTAAGGAAAAGATAAAATGTATGTGTCTTCTTTAGCAAGTAAGCTAACAATACTACATTACAAAAAGGGAAAATGTGTACGTATAAATAAATAATAGAAAAAAATATATTGGAATGGGATGCGTCCACATTTAGTTCTGCGCTCCTTGTTGACTCTCGACTCGACTTGCAGTAGCACAAATTCCTTTTTTCTCTTGTTCCCTTTCTCAGCCTCTTGTTCTGAAAAAATATCACAAAACTTTGTAACAGTAACGACATGGCTTTCCTAGTAAATACAGTATATATACCTATAAGACAGACAGCACTAAAATACATGCTGTTATATTAATTTGGCGTGTTCCCAGTATAACTAGAAACGCCATTCGGATTGTGGTATGTTAAAAGAAAAAGTATATCCGCAACTTTCACTATAAATACAAAGGTTACGTACGACAGGGATGATCACGACGACCAGGATCATTGAAAGGGGGATTTCAATAATGCATTAGAAGATATCTGATATGCACGTGCCCTTATTTTGGTTATTATTATAGTTTCAGTTACATTCACCTGTTATAATAATATTACCCATATAACATAAATGTTAAGTATCTACTGCGCACATTTACACCAGCGAATTGTTGTCGTCCGCCTGATGAAGAAAAGAAACGTGTATATATATCTAGCTAGGCAAAAGCGTCATGTTCAGTTCTTGGTATTTTGTAAAAATGTTATAGTAAGGTAGTTAACTACATTAATGGTGTGATATTTTCTCCTTGAAGTATTTCAATTGCTTACTCTAATACGGACTTATTCCGAGAGAAGACCCTTTTTGCTGTGACTGTGTGTATCAAAGTTTTTCTACCATTCTCTTTCACTTATCTTTGGACTATTATTATTATGACAAAATCAAGACAACGGGATATTAACTAACAAAAAGGTGTGTTGAATGGAAGTTTTTTCTTAATTTTTAAGAGAAATCTCCCACGCAGGAAGAAAGGAGTGTGATACATTGCATTCTCATATTCCCTTTCCTACAACCTTTGTTCCTTTTTATTTTTGTAGGAGTAAACAATGGTTAGAAGAATGGTTTATTGTTATGCTCCCATCATACGTAGAATGCACTTGAATAGACTTTTATACTTACAGATAGAAAGATACACTTGAAAATAACTGCTCTTCAGACAATGCTACCTATTCAGACTATATGCATTTTCTGGTACTTAATTTTGTACATTTCTACATTCTACCGTTAAGTAGGTATAAAACTTACACTTGAACCGAATATAAGTCGAGAGATGGTTTAGTACAATGGAAAATAGATTGAAATGTATATACACAAGTTTACAATGTGTGTAAATAAGCAGTTGTGAGTAGTAGCACTGCTAGCGCTTGTCTTAGTGATATTTTTCATTTAACTAACTGGAAACATGTCTTCTTCTCTCCTTACAAGAGAAACCATAGCTCCAAAGCTGTTTGAGCAGTACGCGAGAAGAAGATATAGAAACAAAACTGAAAGTAAAAGAGAAAGTCTATTGAATCTTCATTCTACTTTCTACAAACGAGCTATGAAAATGGAAAAGTTTTTCTCACTACTACTTTCCACACTTTTTCCTTGTTCAGTTTCCTCTTAGCCTCTTTATCATTGCTTGTTTAGTAGAATAAAGGAGAAAAAGATAGAAAGAGAGAAGGATGACTGACTAAGAAGAAGAAAGCAAAAAGGGTAGACGAACATTGACAGTGGCAAAAGTCGAGTAGGAAAAAGAGAAAAAAATGTTTATTAGATTAGGCCTCAAAATTCACTCTGAGTGCTCTTCTCAACATTCCTATTTAAACTACATATTATTCTATTGAGTTTGTGTTCAGAGAAAAATAAAACAATGGGGGAAAAATTGTTTATTTACACATGTAAGCAAAACCAACCATGAACAAAGTTTTTACAAGCATTCTTAATTGGGCATTTCCCTCTTTGAGAGCACTGGCATTACTATTAACGTGTTTATGTTTGTAGATCAAAGACAAAAATGTCTACAGTTTAAAGTGCTAGCTATTATATACTAATATATGTATTTGATAGTGATTCTTTGAACAATCTGAAATATCAAAAGCAACATTAATGACGAGTGGTGTGAAAAGAATTTGCAGTTGTATTAGTATGAGGACTGCTTTCTGAAGACTTGTCATCCTAATTTGAATCATCGCAGCTACAACGTTTTATGAATCTTGTATCTGCGCAGTTAGGAAAACACACAGAATGGAAAACTTTATTGTACAATAATGGTAGATTGCATATGTTATTGATAGGTAGATGGATGAACAACTTATACGTGTTGTATTACTGCATCGTGTGTGTAAATAATAATCGTCTCTCAGTTTAGCAAGTTGGTTGATTTGCTCGAATATACCTCTCCTATATCACATATCATTGCATATGTAAAGAAAAAACAAAATGTAATGGATACATAAATAGTCGCTTCTATTTGCATGATTGTTCTGGCGTTTGAACAATATTTTCCGCTTGAGAAAATGTTTGAATATGAATGAACCATTTTAGCCGGTATTCTTATTCGTTTGAAGGTGAATGTATTCATACTAAGTTTACTCAAGTTCAGATCATCCTTCCAGCTTTTTTATAATTCACCTTTTCCCATTTCATGCTTTTCAGACTTGATCATCGCAATAAACCATTTTATACGCAAACCTGTTTTTATACCATGTCTCTGTTTATTTTCTTTTATTCGTATAAAATGACAACACATGTCTTTGCGCACTTTTACAGCTTTCATATTACTTACACTTGTCCCTTGTACTTGCTTGTCTAGTTGTTAAATAAAAAGCAAGTTGCATAAATGCATGCATAATGATGTGATCATTTTCATGCATTCATAATAAGCTAGAGTAGCGCTTTTTACACCGACAAGTGTGTAAACACAAAGCAGGCTATAAAACACAAAGTACTTATTTTACCTACTGCTGCCTTGCTGCGAAGTAAAGTGAAGCACACACATATGGCAGGGAATGATATGTATCATATTTTTGCTGATGATATGTATACCATCATCAGCCAAAGTGTTGCTCATCTTTTTATTACATCCTGCTCCTTTCCCTCTCAGGTTCATATTTTATTTATACTTATGCTAAGCTAGTTTATGTTTTCTCACTAGACATCGTGTAACAGTTTTTCTATTCGCAATGTTTCTCCCCAAGAAATGCCCTTTCTCTTTTACTCTTTTACAGAGAGGAGATTGTTACAAAGGGGAGATTCTTTGGTTACTTTACATGGCTCTATTTTTTTAGAGGAGTTGGTTCAACCAACTTGGTTGGAATGAAGAATTACTTTGTGCGGTCCCCTTTCTCTTGTTCGGCAAAGTCGAAAGTCAGTATTATGCACGTCTAGACTTGAGTGGAGACTTTTTAATGGTGTGTATGTAATGTAATAATAATGTATTCTGTGCACATCTGAATCACAGGAGCTCACCTTCTAGGCACACACCACTTACACACATGGCCTTACTTTGTAAATACTTACGCGGGCGAATAAAACGGCTGTACACAGATTTAGTTACCCAACGCAACGGATCTGTTTGGTTACGAAAAAAATGCATTCTTTAAAGAGAAAATATAATTTTTATTTCGCTTTGTTTCCTCTCTACTGACTGAGAAAGAACGAAAGAAGAAAGTTGTTCATCTAAAGTTTCAGGTTGCAAATTTGACTATACGTGTCTACAATGTATATTTAAACGGAAGCGCTCCTATGCATACAATTTTGCAAAAAAATATACTTTGCTAACTTATATATCAATGTTTGCAAAGAAATGCCGGAAATCTACTTCCAGGGGTATAATTCTGATTATTTGTATGGTAGAATATTACAGATTTTTCTTCTCTCGTGTATTTTTATGAAAACAACTTTTTATGCAGTAAAAATCTTGAATTCCTTTCATTGATATTTTAGCTATGTGCTTTATTCCTATGTGATAAGTAAGATATGTAAGAGTTGCTTTGTTAAGAAAAAACATGACCGTTCTATTAGATTTGCCACGAGTGAAGCGCGGGCTTTTCTAGTTCCAACTCTCCTCTTCTACTCAAACATGTATATTCACTCTTAACTTTCATCTTTTTCGTTTTCACAACTTTTATTCTTTTTTATTCTCCTCTTCCTTTTCTTCCACTTCCACTACTTCTTTTTCCGCGTGCTTTTATGAATTCCAGGCAGCATTTTTACCAACTTCCTTGTTTTCGTTGAAAAATGTATGCCATATATATATGTGGCCGTGTAAGCTTTGTAGCTTGCTCGCAAAAAGGAAGTTATACGTAGGCTGAAAAGAAGGAAAGCAATAAAGTTAAGGCGCAAAAGAACCTGTAAAAGATATCCAGATACATACAAAATAGAACATGAATAAAAGGACTAACTAGGTAGCTCTAACTTCAGGTTGAATCTCTTCTTCCCGTCGGAGTTTGGCATTCTATCAAAAAGACAATGAGCCCAACCGTTCTCCTCTTTTTGCTTTTAAATCTCTTACTTTTGTTTACTCTGTTTGCAGGGAAGAAAAAGTAGGCTATATACCTTTCTTCACAATAACAGTGAATATAACAACTGGGTGGTGTTGAAAATACCTTTGCTATTTCCATAATACGCGTACTGAACCCTTTGTTACTCCACTTCTAATATATCCATGGACTTCTAAAGATAACATTCTACATGTTTGTTGTAGTACATGTTGAAGCCGTGGCTGACGTCTACTGTCATGTCAGTCAGCAAGTTTTTTTTGTTTCCCTGCTTGGCTTACTGAGTTCACATCAACATTAAATGGTGTAGGAGTAGGGTAGCACTACTCACGTTCTTCTCTTTTCTACTTGTTTTTGCTTCAACCCTGCCACCATTCCGGTTAGGCTGAAAAGTTTTTTATGATAATAACATTGATGATGGTAAGTTTGATCATCGTTGTTTTTCTTCCTTATGACGGTGATCATTTCTTGTGTGTTCCCCCTCCTTTCTACTTTGCTTTCTTTACTTTTACTTTTTGAGATATGATGAAAAATGAAGGATGTACATTAGTCATGTCAGAGCAACTCAAAAATACGTGTAATAGATTGACGGACCGTCATGTAAAATCTCCACTATAGCTGTAGGGCCATGTTCCTTTCTTGTGTGGTCATGATCCGCAGAGCAAGATGATGCTCAAAGCAAAAAAAACTATAATCTACGGCTAATAAAATTGATTCCTATGCTTTCATTGTTTACTTTCTTGTGTCAGGGACGATTAAGGTGATGGTGTTGCAAAAGGAAAACCTAGTAGGGGTGTTGGATAACTTAATGCAACCCTATTATATAAGCATGTCTACATACTTAAGTTTTCACTTTTCTATTTAGCTTCATTTCATTATGCATGCAAGCCCAAATCCCTGTTTTACGTACTTTGATGTCATAGATAATTCTCCTTCCTTTCGCAATAATCGCTTCAAACAATGGCTTCTTAAAGTTTACACCACAGTAGTAAAAAGTTACAAAGTCGGGCCCAAGCAAATATAAGCTTGATACTACACTTTGTTTACATAGCTTACGCGTATTTAGCTTGCAATTTTTTCATGCGGAAAAAAGCCCTTTGGTGTTTACTGAATAGATTTGTTGTTGTAGAGAAAGGGAGAGTAGGCCACAAATGACTCGACCATGAACCACCACAAAGTGGGGATAATGTTCTTAAGAAAATTTGACTTGAACGAAAGGGAAATGATGTTTCCGTGTTGCACATTCATTCTCTATCTTTAGGTTTAATTGAATATAAGTACTCATAAAAGAAAGAACTTTTTACCCCAATTGAGTGAAAAAACATTCTTTACTCAAGTTTGGAAACTATATAGTATGGAAAGTAGGTTATGTGGCCTCTATCAGAGGCGAGAAATGTCATAATTGCAGCATATTCCCTTACTTTACTTTTTATCGGCTTGCATTGAACTTCAGGTGGTCATGTTGGTAACCTTTATCGCTGTAATAAACCAGTGACAATTGAACTTGGGCCGTAAAATTAATGAAAATTTGACTGACTGTGATAATGTCATTGTCGTAATAACAGTGACTGTAAATTGGCATTACTGGTGAATATAAATATATCTATTGTCTTTTTCTCTTTGTACAGAACTGGAGAAAGCACATCTAAATGGACGCATTGGAAGTCTTATCGGGGTCGAGGGAGGTCATGCTATCGGGAACAGTTTGGCAGTACTTAGAATGTTCTACAACCTGGGAGCTCGCTACCTCACGCTTACTCACAACTGTAATACTCCCTGGTGAGATGCACTACACTACTACGTTATTTTCTCTTTCTACTTTTCCTTTTTCACTCTCTCTCACTATGTCTCTGAAGTATTCGTCCATAAAACACACCGGAGCATTTACCAACGGGCTAATGGCAAAAGAGTTACAGTTAATAAGATTCTTCAGATGCTAACACATACTTGCGAACTAATAGCTATACTGTATAGCAAAGTTTACACTTATATTCTTGCATTCCATTTCACAGTGTCAAATTTTCTGTGCACAGACGAGATACTTAAATTCCCATAAAAGGTGCGATTTTCCTTCATGTTCTCTTTATTTGGAAGGAAATGGCAAAATTATGAGAATTGCACTGTTTTTAGTACACTATCAACGTTGTCGCTAGGTCAAGCTGTTTATTTGATTGAACATTATTACCTGCATTTTATCCCTGTCATATGGGAAATAGAATGGGTAACACCTGCTGGTAAAAAGTAGGGAGAATTGGAAAGAAAACCAGCATAATTGTACATGTACACACTAGTTTATACTATACAACCGGCAGGGTTAGTTTAAAACATATCTTTTTTGTTGGGCTGAATATTATTCTGACAAAAGTACAATATAAGTACTAGAACCAGGATTTGGGTTTATGCATGCCATACACAACCTGAATATTTTACACACTTACGTGCGAAGGGAAACAACTGGATTGCTTGCAAACTAGCCCATCTCTTGTAAAATCTAGTACGTAGGGACGTGCACACTATCCCTGGCAGACAGCCCAAAACAACTTGGTGTTTACACTCACGTGTTGTTGTTGGTGTGGTTGCTGACGCTGAGGAATCTCTCTTCTTATTCACTTGCCATATCTTTTGCGGAAGAAGGAAGTATTATTCCATGCTATATGTTGTTGCTCCAAAACTATATATATCTTTTGCCATTTAGGTTTTCTTGGCCTTTAAGAACTGTATCCTTCTTACAAAAAGTTTAGGCTCCAGAATAAGCTTTTCGATGGTGTTCTTTTTCTTGCCTGTGGCAGAGTTTAACATAATGTTGTTTCAGGGTTTTAAGTCGAGAGAAAAAAGAGCATGCGGACGTCTTTGTCTCACCCCTAGATTTTGCTATGCTTTTTCCCTATTCCGCCCAGCTTTTCACAGTCAGTTACGCAAGGGAGTCATGTTTTCCATATTTATACCTGCGCAAATGCAATATTCATCAGATGGGTCTCGTGAATTGTGTAACCTATAAAGCACAACAAAGGAGAAAAACGCACATTGGGAAACTACGGCATTTTTGCTAAAGTATGTACATGCAGGTATTCTTGGCTGCGAAAGTAACAGTTGATAATGATGAAATCGGAGAAAAAATATCTTGATCATCCTTTTACGTTCTCAATCCTGTTTGTCGGTCCTTTTCAATTTTTTATTCGTTGTAAGCAAGGAGGTTAAAAAATGTGTTCCGCCGGAGTTTAGCTAAATTGAACGGATATTGTCTGATGTCAAGGAATTGTTCTATAAAAATTCTTACCATTGTTCTAGTTGGATTGTTCCCTTTTTCTGATATTATCTTTCAACTTGACTTAGCTAATGCTATGTCGGAAACGGAAGATTACAAGGAGAAACATGATACGCTTGACAAAATCATTCCTCACGATCAGCCAGCAGCTTTCCCTTGCTATGTTTAGGTATATTCGAAGATATGTACAAGAAAAAATGTGTCTCTTCTTCTTTGGGACTTGAAAAGTCATCATGTAAGACGAATTCGGAATCGGATAAAATTGAGTTGGTGGAAAGATAAAACCATCAAACATATAGTAAAAAATCAATGCAAAATGAGGAGTGTACATTTTCAGCTGAAATATTGATATTGTTGCGTTTCCTTTCTGTGGGTGACTTGTTAAAGCTTTTGAAAGTAGATGTAATGTTTGATGGTAGGGTCAAAAGTATATAGTTCACGTATGGCATTGTATTGTACAGAGTACAGAACTGCATGAAAAAAATGTAAAGTTAGTATATGGTTCATTTTAATGCTGTTCTTTATGTGCAAACCAAAGTATCTTTTGATTGACCCATATAATATGCATATATTTGAGAAACAATGTGTAGTGTATTTTGGCAGTGGCTCTTTCGGCACACATTTAGGAACATACAAACCGCAATGCTACTGAAAACCCCTAAAAATTAATAAACTGTAAAGCTATCAAATATCAAAACAGGTTTATGAAGATTTCGGTAGTACCATTGTAAAGTCTAAGTGTTTTAACATAAGTGCTTAATACATTGAGTATAATAATATGACCTTTTGTAACTAAACCTATTGATTTTGGGATTAATATTCGTATAAGCAAGGTATTATTCCTAAGCATATAATATAGTACTTGAAGAGGACAGACAGAACAATGATTCAGCAACAAAGGCGATTGTTTCTGTTCTTGTGTTCCTTGCTTACCAGTAAAAGCAATTTTTAATGCATAAAAAGTCGACGTGGAAAAGGTAATGTTGTGGAAAAGAGGAACACCAGCTGTTTTGATCTAGTAAAGCCTAAAGCCTTATCCTTATTTGCACATTATGTTTGCAAGTTTGCATGATATCAAATATCTGGTTTACTGAAAATAGTCGACATTCTCTTGGAATTGTGATAATATATAATATAATATGCTGAGGGTACAATGACATTGGCTATATTGTATAGAGACAAGGCTGAATTATAGGAGAAACCAAATTCTCTCTAGTTGCGAACGTTTCATTATTTAAACCGGCATAAAACATAATATGCAAGAATTATTGTTACAGCCCAACTTCTACTTCCAGAAGAAAAAATAACGTTTTGATGGTGATGGTGGTTTTTATTTGTTGTACTCTCCAACATGAATTGCTACCTGTTTATTATATACCTACTAGAGAATGCCACATTTTATCAGTTCTCCAAGAGGATGATTATCGCCCGCACCAACTTGCTTCTTCGCTATACGTTTGTACAAGTCTTCGGCATGCTAGTCGTAGCAAAATAAGAGGAGGAAAGCACAGGATCTCACCCTGATTCTCTAGGGAAATCATAGGAGACCTAAAGAAAGCAAGAAAGTGGCAAGTGGTCGAAAAAAGGTTTTTATGTAGATACTCACACAAGCATACCTATACACACAATTGAAGAGAATGCGTTTTCCACATTATAAAATGGGCTTAGCAAGAGAAAAGGCAAAATGCATTGAAAAATTGCAATGCAAAAAGAACACATCTAGCGTTTCGTCTAATATAAAAAGAAGTCGTTCTGCAAGTCCCATACTTTTGTAAACTTGTGTGTAACTCTATTCCCCGTAATACTTTACCTCTCTGAATACTTGAGTTACAAAAAGCATTAGTGAAAGTTTAGTACATGAGTAGGTACATACTTTTCCTCTTTCAACTTTTCTCGTATTTCATGAAGTTGTACCGTTTAACTATTATTCTCGCCGGTTCTTGCTCATCCGTTCTGCACTTCTATTCAGTGTATGCTTTATGACATTTTATTGAATAATCCGCGATTCAAGAGTTTAAGTCTGTTTAGAAAGTATTCGCCCGCCCATAGAGTTTTACTTCATACTTGGAAAGAGAAGAGACTGTATTGTTGTCGGTTGACGCTGTCGTTTCTATGCTATTTATATGTTTCCGACTTGAAAGCTAAAAAAGGATATTGCACAACTTCATAACTTGGCGTTTCGGCCCAATCTTGATAGCTCACTCTTTTCACAGTATTTTTTTCTCTATAAGGCGTATAGCTGGTTTCAAAAATTCTGGAAACTTGGAGGAAATTGAAAGCTTGTATATGATCTCACGGTGAAATGCTGTGATACACAAAATGTATACACATGCACAGAAAAAGGACGCATGCCTGTCCAACACATAGCTTCATTCACATTCGTTATTTTCACTGTCACTACTCACAATTGTACTCATGAGTGTTGCAATGATGTTCGTCCGACATTTTGGATGATCTCTCTTTAATCACTATTGGAAGAGTACAAGAGAAACGATGATTTGATGCTGAACGTTGACAACATCATAATATATTGGTGCTGATGATTCAGCAGTGAAGAAGCGTGAAGTATGTGCCACTTCCGATTGAAGCAGGAAGTTTTGTGGTGCTTTCCGCTAGAAAAGGAAGATGAAAACAGGCATACAAAAGGCACGTTTTATTAAACATGATACTTGATGCAAATGCATACTAGATGTACTATACAATGTAGTGTAGAAAGAATAATAGTTTTCCAATATACATGTGCTTGTTGAAAACATTTGATAAAACCAGGGACAGATTGATAGTCTTGGGGAGATCTCGGGATGCTTCATAATGCGCTGTTACTACAATGTGTTGCTTGTTGTTCTGGAAAAGGGATCCATTGTTACTTTGTGTCATCACTGAAGAATTTTCTTTTGTCCTCTTGTCAAGTTCTGTATTATATTGTGTGAAAAGATGATCAGTAGTATGAAAATATATAACTGTATGTGATACAATGACTACAATAACGTTATTATAATATATTATGTATTGTTCAATGTATCAACTGACTTTTTCTAAAAAGAAAGT
Source organism: Entomobrya proxima (assembly GCA_029691765.1). NCBI lineage: Eukaryota > Metazoa > Arthropoda > Collembola > Entomobryomorpha > Entomobryidae > Entomobrya > Entomobrya proxima. The sequence continues at coordinate 6,418,377 of CM056170.1, forward strand.
ATTTTTCGTATCCTATCCACTAAACTTTTGTTAACTTTGAATAAATGCATGCCGGTCGCTATGTTGTACTTGGAATTTTCTTTGTTGTTGATTTATGCAGAATGGCTGGCTACATATATTATAATTTTGTGTCTTATCAATGTTTTCAAAAAGGTTTATGTGCTATAAGCAACTCAAAGTTTTATATTGTTAAAAACTGTTATCAATATGTATTTGCCATGCTATCCGTTCATGTTTTAAAAAAATATTTAGAAAGTTACCGAGTTATACTAGTATATACATTCTATACAATATGTTTTCAACTATGAATTCATGTTCCCTCTTTCTGTTACGATATGAAGCAAGTATAAGTACATCAAAAATTGCATGAACTATTCATAAAAAGTTTGAATTAGAGAAGTACAAACAATCTACATAGCATATACCTATTAATGTGCACGCCAAGCATACAAGTAGCAATAAATACATACACATTGTTATTTTTGCACAATCTTTGCACAAGCTCTCCTGGAATATGTTAAAGTAAAGAATAGCTATAGAAAGATCTACACTTTTTGCTAAGGCATTGTCAATATTGGCACAGAGTAGCTTCTTGTGAAAAGGAAGTCGTTTATCATCTCTAATAGAAAAACTTAATAGCTTTAGGATGAAATATAAACCTTTCGTATTACAAGTTTGCAACTATGATGAGCTTTCTCTCAGTAAATCGCCAAATCATATATTCTAAAATTGTCACCAATTTCACACATCATTTTCTACCTATTTAATAAACAAGTATATGAAAGGGAAAGGAGACATAATATAATTATAATTGAATGAAACATAGCATTCTTGCTTTCCCAAAGGTTTTTCGAGATGAATATAAGTGAATTTAAAGCCAGGTCTTCTTTCTATTTCTAAAGGAATCATCATGAATATTTAGCAGAGAAACGTTAGGAGATAAACTTAAAATCTATATAGTAACATTTTTCGGTGAAAGCGCGCATTCAAACTGCATCCATTTTAGTTTTCCCATTCTCCCTCAATGTAGAACTTAATTTGGTGTCACGGAACAGTACAGTGTCATATTTGACATGTAGTAATGTATAAGCACAAGTGCCCCATGCCTGCTAGTTCTAAGCTGTATAGCAAATTATTGGAGTGAATGATGTGTTTTCATTGTTTACAACAGCTTTATAACCCGTTATGTCAGTCCATCACTGTAACCGAGATATTCTCCAAGATTATGGGAAAGGATTATTAGTGTGAACGTGCCAACTGTAATGTAACAATAAAATAATAAGGACTAAAACTATTACGAACAGTTGATGTGTTTAAAATAGAAATGTTAAAATTGCAGGAGTAGCCTGCTTTTATTTGTTATTTAGCACACCCATACATGAAGCAGCACTACTTAAACATCATCAGTAGTAAAAATAAAACAACAATACAAGCTCTAGTCATCAGGGCTTGTTGAAGGATTGGCTCGTTAGCTGGTTGGAAATTTATGGGCAACCTCAAGAAGGCCATTCATCAGACCATCATCATCTCAGTTATTGCTGTGTATAAATGTATACTAACCATTATTATTTTTCAGCCGGAGAATCTCCTAAATACTGCCAAGCTACTTCATCACTCTATTGTTGACACCAGTATATTGTTAGCTTGCTTTTGTGTGCCTTGTGTGTCTGTGTCTTGCTGCTCAAACAAAACACGCATTCACGCTTATACATGTACAAGCCAGTAACAAAAAACTAGCGCGTTACAGTGCAACGTACTATATGAAATCCTTCACAGAATGAAATGGTGAAAGAATGAAGAGAGAGAGAAAAGGAGAGGGAGAGAACAAGCAAGAGAAAAGTAAGCTGCTTTTCATCAATTTTACTTCTTTCCCTTCTCTTCATCCACATCCATTCCATCCAACCGTGCCTTTTGTTTGTTTCACATCTATTCTTCTTTTCTTGTCCTTTTTGGTGGATCTACAGTAATTCACAATTTTACTAATACCAAAATACCAACCAAGCTCTTCCCAACTACATTCGATGAGCACACCACCACCAGCACCTATATGAATTGAATGAATGTATAAATGAATATCATTCATTCATTTCTCATCATGTCTATTTTAGAAAAATACGTACTTATGTACACACGTTACACTACACTTTTCTTTGTTTGCGAATGCACTTCCTTTCCTTCAGGTCTAATATTCTAGTGCGGCGTATTCAAGACTAGTAGGAAAGCGTGCCATGCTTAGTACTTGAAGGGCTTCTGTTCTTTATTGTGCAGTACTCCCATTAGGCTTGTAGGAATGATGCGTTTTCAGAAATAAATGAAAGAGTACGAATAGAGCAAGATTATGTATGTATTACTACGGGGGCCGTACAACCGTGTCTTAGACGACGTTATATTCTGCACGTTTTCTATTCATTAAATCCCACAAAAAACGGAGAAAAGAAGTCAGAGAGAAAGGGATGAAAGAAAAAAGCAAAGAAACATGCAATTCTTCATCATTAAACCCTGCCTGGTAGAAAATATATAATATACGTAAGAAATATCAGATAAGTGAAGTTGTAATTTGAAATGTCTACATTTAATCGTTTTTGTTGAAAAAGTGAGCAAGTGAAAAGTGCAATTTTTACAATAAGTAATGGTTCATAGATAAGCTACACCAAGGCTGGTGTAAAACATCGATGCGATATCGCTTGTAAGTAAGGCAGAATAATATGGAAAGAACATAGAGATGACTAAAAAACAGTACAGCTGCATTGTAACAGAATATCAAGATCATCATCGCAGTAGTCGTCGCAGCGAAAAAAAGGCGAACATAGTAGCAATAACGAACAGTTGGTAGTTTGTTGGTACTGTCTGAGAGTGGCAGTGGTATTAGTAGTTGTAGTTGGTAATCAAAATGGCTAAGAAAGGAATAAGCTTTTTTTTTCTCTCTTTGACAAGCCATATCTGGCTGCCAAGAATTTTTCCATCTTCCTGGGTTTTTTCGGGAACGGAGCCAGGACCATTTAAGAAGAAAGTACAAGAATCTGTATGTAGCATGGGTATGAGTTGCACACAATGTACCGAGTCGGTGTACTTGTGTGTTGTGCAAGGAGTAAAATATTTCTCTACTGATGGATATTACTACTTGGCTGACGTTTACTACTGGTGCTGCTTCTGATGGAGACAGTCACCTTCAACAAAAGTGTACAAGCTTTCACAGAAAATTTTCCCACTGACTATTGCCCATTTTATCTGGCTGTGTATTAGGGTAGATCCTGGTTGGTACAAGCACAAACATTGCTACCTATTTTCATTTCTCTATCAATATTTTATAAAGGTTTGCTTACAACAATATACATGGACTTGGACAATACCATGGAAACTGTTCCTTTTGTATTGCTATTTTGGTCCGTTGCTTTTATTGTAGTTATGGTGCGTATCTGCCTATTAGATACTTGTAGTATTGGAAATGGCAAGTTTGGGGACGGAATAGTCTCGTCAACTTGCGTCCTGCTGGCAGTAGACAGTCCGTTAGAAGGGTGATAGGTACACTGTTGTTGTTCAATTCATATAGCAATGATTGCACTTCAAGTCATGTCATAGTCATCGTGCCCCATCATGGACAGTAAAAGAGAAATTACCTACCAACAACAACAACAGAAAACCCCGACTCTTGTTGTTTGTCTTTACGGAGAGAAAACTAGAAAGAAGGAAACGGACATGACTTTACCAACTTTACTTCCAGAGTTTGACTGCAATAAGAATTGTATATGACTTGCAATGACATTTGTACTACTAAGGAACGTCACCCAAGAACCTATCGAGCTCAATCCTTTAGTGCAGAAAGAATCTTTTCGCGAAAACATTGGTATCTATATGAAAGAAAACTGAGACATGAGACTCTGTTAAAAACCCACGTTCACTTGCACATCCCGATTATTATTCTATGAAAAAGGAATGCCAGATCTTACGATTATTATGACGATGATCGCACCATCCGACCATATATACCATAATTTTGAGTTTGGAAAAATAACCCCAAAACAAACACAAAAAAGTTCTATTACTCTTCGCATGTCCTCCTCGTACAGGCGGCGTTGTCACTGTCATCCTGTCATATCGTCATCAGTTCTCATAGTAGACAACATCCTGAACATCACATGAGACAAACATGTGAGGACAAGCTGCCAGAAAATTTGCTACATATAAATAGCTATTTCGTCTCTTATTTACTGTTTACATGCCTCGTATTTACACAGGACACATAAGTAGCATGTGTACTGTATGTCGGTACTGTACAGCAATGTAATAACTCTTGAGATAAAGGTGTCGTTTTTTCGACAATTGGTATTTTGAATGATCAAAGAGCTGGTAATGTAACAAGACTACGCATTTTCTGACTTGAAAGAAATGTGATTTTTATAGAACGAAAAGATTATACACACTTGTGCGGCTGTGTAACAGTGGCCTTTTCTCGTCAAGAACATTTGTGACTGGAAAAGTAGCGATTTGCAGCACATAATATGTTCCAAGTACATTAAAATGAACATTTCAGTGTTGACATCTTGGATCAGAGAGAATACTGAAATGTATATGACAGGACAACAAGCATAAGTACATTTTGGTATAGGAAAGGCTCACAATAAAAAGGAGCAAAGGAAGAGAAAAGATGTGTGAATGGCAAAAGTGGGATATTATTATCATTTTTAGTTTTGCCAAAACATGTTATTTTCTTTTAGTTTGAGCTTTTATTTTTCAGAGAAAAGGCCAATGGCTTGGCACTCATCTTTTCATTGCTACTTTGAAGTACGCATTGGCATAGGGTAGGAGTCTACACCAGCGCTTATACCATGTAGTATAACGTGTCGAACATGGCTTCTTACATAATCAATAGTCGAGTCAAGTACTGATGTGTTGGCTGTGTGGTTGCTCTGACAATCTTAAACAAATATCTTAGTACAATTATGTTATTATTATCATGACCATTATTATGGCTGATATGGTTATTGGAGGATTTGTTACTGGCACCTCATGTGTTATACGGTAATGGTAACGGCTTTCAATATGTTTGCGCAGTAGCTAGTAACTTTAGTTTGCGTCTAAATAAAAGAAGTTTTATCAGTAAGAAAATGCTTTATTTTAGGTATTTCTTATTTTTTTTACAAAATTACCTATTTGACATTTTTGTAAAATTACAAGGAAAGGTAACATTGCGACTTGAAGAATTATATCAAGTTCATTACTCACAGTTTTGTTAATTTACCCACGACACGTTATGACCAGATAAAGGTTAGTATCGATTTGACGAAACTTTGCATCTTTCTTCATAAAGTTATATACCAAATGGATAAATCTAAAGGTGAAAGAATAGAAGATTAAGAGCATTTGGAGAGCTACCCGTTGGTATGAGAAACAGTTTGGATTAAAAGAGCAATCTTTTCGAATTATGTGAATAACGTAATTAGGTACTGGTGTTGATGGAACTGAGCCTGAAAAAATTTCATCAACACGAAGTGACTTTGTTTCATGGAAGCAATTCGTAGTCAGTCAGAGTAGTAATATAGTATTTCAGCTAGCCGTATAAAGAAACAACAAGACCAGACAAGACACTCTACGATCCATGGATGAAGCTAAAATAATATCGTTTTCGCATTTACCAATAATATCATAATAAATTGTCCGAAAGGCAAAATCTGAGTCAACATAGCTATATGAACTAGTAGTATCATATTTAACTTTTATATATACATGCCTTATGAGTAAAATGACTGGTGCTGCTAGCATCATCCTGTTTCTCTGGACAGCTCAGCAGATTTTTCAACTTGATTGTAGTTTTCCCCACGTCGCTTCGTCCTTCGATTCGAGGTATTCATGCATCACACATGGCTTTCCCGTGGCCCCTTTACATGATGTGATTTCCAAAGTGGAATATGGGTTTATACTCTTCCTGGCCCCGTCTTGCCACCACCATTTATTCAATGCTGGATATTTTTTCTTCCACTTCCGTAAATCTCTCATATAGTTTGGCAGACACGATGAGGCACAATATCAAAACCATTCTTTACACAGATTTGTGCACTTCTTCTCTTTTACGTAAGTTTAGGTGTATAATGTAAACACTTGAGTCGGCTTTTTGTTGGATGCTAATGAATCCTTCATAGCACCATGAGATGCATCCCACACTTTCCCCATTCTCTGTAGAAAAACCACAGGAGAAAAATGAGCATGTAACGAATTTGTTTGTGTGTGTGTGTATATAAACCTGAATGTGTAAGGCTTTGGCTAACACAGAAGTCTACAAAAGTTGTTTCCTCATTGTGTTTACTATCTGTCGTACCACCAGTAGTCGAATCACATCCATAGACCAAGTCCTACAAAGCCAACGCTCACTGTCACAAGCTACCACATGGTTCTTCACAGTCCTATTCATTAGAGTTTAGATAAAATAGAAGGAAAAGTTTTTTTCTATTATTTTATGCAATGGAAAACGCAAAGAGGTGGTCGAAAAAAGTGAGCGTTCCTTGCTTCTAACCTTCATGTGTTTCGTCAGCTCAATGGAAGTGGATTAACTTGGTGTGAATTCTAGCAAGTAGCAATAGGAGTCAGCGAAAGTTATTCACGAGGATGGGCAGCTTCAATTTAGACGGGAAATGAGAAGGAGCACACAAAATGCACCCATGACAGAACATTGTTCTATAAAAACGTGTCATTTACTTTTGTCTCACACGCAATGGTGTTACATTATCTTCTTCCTTTTGTTTGTTCTTGTGTATTCATATTATAAATGTATTATTGTGCAACAAATTTATTATGTAAATGTTATGTGCAAACTGTAAATGGACATTCTCCTATGTGTTTATCCTTTTTCTTTGCGACTAAATTAATGATGAATGTAAATGCAAAATTCTTTGGGTACAAAGTTAATGGATTTTATCCTGTTTGCATGCAAAAAACACAATTGGAAGGGAACCCGTGGCTCTATGGTGTTTGCAAAAACACATTCCCAGTGTGAATGATTGCATTGAACATTTAAATTGCAGCCACAAACATGACAGTTTATTCATACGTATATTATTTTGTTTTCTACTAGCTTGTGTTGAATGTTTCTTGTTATTTCAGTATTTTTGTCAAATAATTTTCTGGCCATACACCATATGAATCGATTCATCTATTCATTCCATTTTGCGTTAAGCTTCTATCACCCTTCCTATAAAAAACTAGTGTTTTAGTATTGTTTATTTTACACTAATACTAGAACGCACAGAGAAATACTAGGCCATTTCAAAGCCCTTCCTTTCAACCAGAGAATACACAAGCAAGCACCTCATCCTATATTTACATTGAACATTACTACTATTCTAATGCAAACAAGCAACAAACATTGGCTTTTCGTGATAGTATAAAGTTGCGAACGAAAGTGTGTAGTAAAAGTCAGCAGAGTGACAGTAGTAACGAAATAATGGGAGCGAACTTGTAATCTGTGGCTATCATGATGCTCTATCTTGAGGCTTAATGGTCTTCTAAAATGGATCTCCAAGTATGTATGCGCATTTGTAATATGCAGTCCACCATATAGAAATATATGCATACATTTTCAGTAATGCTTTCATTACTGTTGTACTTAACTTGTTTGTGTGTAGCTTACCAAAAGGAAAACGCGAGAAGAGACGCAGGAAATTTTTTCTTGGTTATCTTCGTCTTCGATGCGTGGAAAACTATATATTTTTCACTGATGATGATGACGACGGAGACGGCAGAGTTCAAGTCTCTGATTCTGAATTGGATGCTACTATACGCTCTGGTTCAACAAAAAACGTTTATTTCTCTCTTGTATAAATTGTATATTCCGTACTTTTAGTGGTACGCTATTGCTAAATTTTCCCCATAACTAACATCCATGTACTCTGAACACTTAATATAGTGATGTGACCCTTTTTGGTAAGGCTTACACTATAACAAAATAAATGTACATAGTGTGATATGATTTCAGAGCAAACGAAAGTCCAAAAACAAAGAAATATCGCTCTGGGGCTACATAGTATTCATTTTCTTGGTGGTACATTCTGCACAAGTTCCACAATTCTAGTATCATCAACCCCTACGCCAATGTGAAAGTTAGCGTATCAGAGCAACGTAGATATGAGGGAAGAAAAAAGGCCATATGAATGCACGTTAATATAGCATGACAAAACTGTTAGACTATCTTACATTTGCTTATTATACTGACTACTGGAAATCTTTTTGTGATCTGGTTGTTACGCTATATTATGCGATGTACAACTTGAACACAATGCAAAATACATACATATTATACATACACATTTTGTTAATATTTTTGAAAAATAATGCGACTATTTTTTGTTTATCTTATGACGCTATTACGCTGACAACTTACTTGGTGCTATTTCATGGTGTTATGAACTTTGTTTCTCACTGACATCACTATTACGTGCAGTGCATACTATCATACTACCCCGAAAAATATAATATATCATACAAATTTACCATGGAATAAAGATGCGTACATCAACAATGTGTGCACAATGTGCCTATCTTTTTCTGTAGTCCTGCTGCTGAAAAACAGAAGCAGCAAGAGAAAAAGTAGCAAGACCGGTAAAAGAGTGTTACGGTTTGCTGCATTATTTAATGGCTTACTACTTACGTATATTTACCAAAAGAGCGACTAAAATGGGTTTGTTTGCAGGCTGCTTTCTTTTTAGTGGACTTTATCATCATATCAAACAACAAACAAGTAATACTGACTATTATATAATATACATTGCTGGTGAGTGTGTGAGTAGACCTTTTTTCACATTACAATGCTTCCGCATTACCACCACCGCTAATGCCTTCTCCTCTACATTTCTTGTACATCGGTTCCGGTACTACGCGAAAGATTATTGTATCGCAAAAGCGGAATAATAATGTGCAAACAAAACGACCTCTTGTTTCATATGCATAGGTTAAAGGAAATAACTTTTTTCTGTTACATATTGCATAAGCTACAACCAAGGCGTGGGAAGTGCGCTTAGGTAATATACTTTTCGTCTATTTTTACTAGAACTGATCATACAACCAAAAAGACAGAAAATATAAAATGTACACAAAATGTTTTGAGGTAGAAAAGCGTCCATATTTCCTACAATTATACACAATAGTACGGTTTTTGATGAAACAACTTACCTATAAGCATATTCAGTTCGTCCTTCCTTCAAAAACCCCAACAAAAGATAGCGTTCATAGAGCGACGTTTCTCAAACGGAAAATGTATTTAGAAACATTCATCTGGAAAATGCTCGTAATTTTTATGCCCGTACTTGTATAAACAGCGCTCTTCGGTGTACCCACGGTTTGCAAGTACATATGTCTGCGTTTTATTGAGAATAAGATGTTTTAAAAAGAATATGCGTATTTCAATATAAATTGTATTATGAATCTTTCTCCTTTTTTACAGGGCGGACTCAGCCGCTTCTGAGAACTACCTTCCGGGACGTGGTGGCCTTACGGAATTTGGAAAGGTATTCAAAATCTCAATAAAATAGATAATAATGCAGTCTCAGCGATATTCTAAGCAAACTTTACGACATTTTTCTCTCCCACTTTTCCCTCTTGTTTTATGGTAAAAGGGAATAAGCATCAAAGCGTTTTTCACTGCTTTCTGCGCCACGAAAAGAGATATGTGAGGTGCCTCTTTGTGATGCTGCTTGTCTTTTTGCATCTGATCAAGTTGGGTACATAATTTTTGTAGAAAACAAACAAAAGTCTCTTATCCTATCAAAATTTGGGCTTGTTTTCTCTTGATCTCTTTGCCATATAACTGACGCATTTTTGCGAAAGTCAAAAAGTGAAACGACTTTATTCCCCTGAGAGTACAAAAAGTAAATAGAGGATCGCACAACAGGATATTATGTGTATCATCGCAGAGCAGGAGTATCAAAATAACAAAAAAGAGAACACACTTTCCTCTCGCAAAAGCGTTCATGCAATTCTGGTTCTTTAGTTGTCTTTTGTTTGGCCTTTCATTTTGTTGAGCTGTGTATCTCACTCAAGTTGTATTGAATTGGTTTTTTCACGGATCAAATTCAAAAGGATACATTTTAGATGTTGAATCTGTATATATGTAACTACAGAATTTTTTATTACATCATTTCTTTCATGTTTCATTTCCTTCTTATCCATTTTCATGCTTTTCTCTCGATTTCCACTTTTCGAAAACGAATATTTTTCATTTTTACTATTATTTTGTTTTTATGAGAAAATACACACGTCATTCTAAATGTAAATAAATCACTTTTCTTATTCCATATCTTTTAAACTTACATGAAGGTTTCTTTTGTTTGGAACTATGATTTTATAGATAAAACCTGAAAATGTGTCTGATATTTGCATTGAATACATAGTAGACCCATTGAATATTGAAAGCTATATTCATACTTTTCAGGTAAACCTTTTGTTTTGAGTCACTTAGGAAACGTTGTAACACTGTTGTTTAAAAACCTTTCTATTTTCAGTGATACAATTTGCATTAATATGACTTAAAAGGATGTAAATTAAGGCTCATCGCTGTTTTCATTACAAGTTCACTATTCTTAATTAAAGAAAGAAAGAAACATTCAGACTCCCTCTATACAAACACGCTTTTGTTTAATCTAATTGCTTCATTTTGTTTGAAAGTATTCCAACTTGTTTATAAAGACTGCTAATACATAATGCCAAATGTGCAAACGCTCTTTTTACGTTTAAACTATACGTAGCGTTAAAAGTCATGCCTTTTATACACTTTTTTTATAAGGATTCCCAATGTTAATGTAGTTTGCTCATTTTGTTACTAAGTAGAGCACCTTGATGTTCTTTAAGTTTATTAGCAATTAGCAAGCTTGTCGATTTTACTAGGTCAATTTTTTGTATTCTCAAACAATTACTTGAATTTAAAATTTCGTTTTCGTACAACGATTTCATGTCAATAGGATCTGGATTTTAAAATTGGAATTGTAACGGTCAAAGGTCACGATGGTCAAAGAATTGAAACCAATATAATGAACACATCTACTTCACTTTTTTAGCCAAATTAACGAATATGATGTTCCATGTTCGTTAATTTGATGGTGAATAGAGACATTTTATTAGTCTTTTCAATATGGTTCGAAATGATTTCTTGGTTATCGACAAGCTTACTTCTTACTATGTACATGGTTAACATGTTTTATTGTTATGTAAAATATGACTTTATAGTATAAATAGTACCATAAACAAAGAGGGGCTTTAGCAAAACTTTTGCTTTTAAATATATCATGGTCCTTTCTGTATTGTCATGTTTTACGATTATTATTTCCTTTTTATATTTTATTCATTGTTGAGCACAGCTGGTGGTACTGGAGATGAATCGACTTGGGATGATAGTCGACCTAGCACATGTGAGTGTGTCCACGATGAAAGACGCCCTGACTGTTTCCCGTGCTCCTGTGATATTCAGTCATTCAGCTGCTTCGGCCCTCTGTAATCATTCCCGAAATGTGCCTGACGAGGTTCTAAAACTAGTCGTAAGTTTAAAAAAAATATATTATATATATTTATATATATAGAGTCCACTATATTTTTAAGCTGTATAAACTACCTTGTGTAATATTCGTATAAAATTATATCATAAAATGTTTAACATCATCAGCAGAGGAGGAAAGGTTACACTGTACAATGCACACAAAGTCATTATGTTAGGCATTCCATACGTACATGCAGACATCATTACCGACTAATTTAAACAAGATAGCTTGTGATATTATTATATACGCCATCATCATCCCCGTTCCCTCTCCTCCTCAACCGTATCATCCGATTTGCTTGCAAACGTAAAACCTTTGGACTTGAGCGGAATTGTTTTGACTCTTTGTTAATACACCAGCTCGTTGCACATGCTTGTCTTTTGATGTCTCGCCCAACTTTCATCTTGTCCCAGATTTAAGAATATCATTATCATTTTAAACTAGATACTTTCTCTTGTTACATCTACTCTTCCATTTTAGTTTTACATCGTATTATCCAACATCATCAGAATCGCGATAAAAAGTTTTCGTTGCTGACATTTGTGAAGCGTTTTCATTGTCATCATCATCGTGGCACCCCTTTTCCGTACACATACATGTGAGCGTTAACTTTCACTTTTGTAATCAACTTACACAAAGGAGTTTGGACACAGTAGTAATCATGTAATGTACTTCTCACAGTGTGTGTACAAGTCTAGATTACAGCTTGAACCAAATGTGTTTGTATACTTTCCTTTTCCTTTTTGTTGTCCCACGATAGGAGGTGCAAACAAGAAACTTTTCATAGGTCTTCGCGGTGAGGAGCAATGAAGCGACACACGGCTGAAACATAAATTTTCATAGAATCACTGTGTCTGTATTTCACGGATATACTATATAGTATACTGTATACTATACTGTATATAGTAGTAGTTGAATATTTATTCGAAAAAGTCTCCACACTAAGAAGTAAAAAGGAAGAAGTTGAATTTCTCGCGCGGTGAAAACGCACTATAAAGTGTAGACGGGTAGACTTTATGGCCAACCACTTTCATCGGAGTCAAATCTTGTCTTTACGAACGGCTTTTTGCTTTCCTTTTTTGTTTCTCCCTACCAGAGGCTCGTTCCCGGTTGATGAGTTAACTTATTACCCTCTTTTATCTACTCTGAAGGAAAATATCACGTACGCAACGGCAACTTCAACGAGAGCACGAATGAGATGCACTTGTTGTGTAACTAGAAACTATTGTTGTTCTTGTTAGCATGCATTGCAATAATATTATTAGTAATATATAGATTACTAACTATTGGAAGTAGAGTACAAGCTGTATATACAAATTGCATGCTATTTATATTTACCTAGTGCCTAGTCACTAGTGACTCTCACATTTACACATCAATTTATTTTGTTTCATTTCAACTTTTCTTCCGTCCAATTTCAGACTTCTCCAGAGGTATTTTCTTTAGTGTTTGCTTATAGGCATTTGTTCTCTCTGGTCTCATGTGAAAGTTTCCTCCGTGCTTCGACTGTAACTAGTTTCGGCTTTTGGTTTTGGTATTGCTATTTAGGAGGAAGCTTATTAAACAAATGATGTAAAGCTTTTGGTCTTGCGGTGAATTCGAATGGCATTATTTCAGAGTCACAAATGCTTCGTTCTTCACTTTGTGGCATTTCGTTTATGTATTTGTTCGTTTTCTCCTATTTTGCAATTGCAAACACGCGTACATTATCATGTACAAATTAGACAAATCCCCATTTATCATACTGACGAGCAGCTACGATCACAATGTTCATCTTTTTCAGGAAGATGTAATACCTAACAAACTACAAGCAAAAAAATAAAAGGAAAGTAATTGATGTAGTTTGCATGATGTGCGAGCAATTTAAGTTGAAACTGTTTATTTTTGTATCGCTGCAGGCTTCCAAAGGAGGACTTGTAATGGTTTCCTTCTACAATGTTTTCGTAGCTTGTAATGAGACCGCAACAATCCATGATGTTATTGGTAAGTAAAATATGTTGAATACCGTTTATAAGTAAATACGCTCTATCAAGGCATTACCATTACATTTAGTGGTAACTTCTGGAAATTGCAACTTTCGTTCAATTTAAATGGAAAATAGTGCATTTGTCGCGACTAAGCGGTTCCCACGTAGCATTTCGCATACACCTTCATGGTACTGATTCCGTCATGCCTCTTTCCCTTGAAGCTGTTCAAAATATTTTCTACTAGTACTACCGACTACCCACGCCCATCCATGTGCTTTGAAGCAGAAATGAAAAGCAATTTATAATGCGTTCTTTCTGTCATGTCAAATAATACAATTCAAGTTGTAGAGGCTACCAACTAGTACGTAACAACTTGACATAAATTTAAAGTCTTTCCGTCTCCGGTCTATTGTCCTCCGGTTACTACTATACATGGAAAATTTAATTTATATTAAAGCAACTCATCATTGTCATCAGGGTACAGGCCAAAATCATTATTTTATTATTGTCGCTTGCGCACTTGAGTAAGCTGTTAAATAAATCAAATGTCAATCACCCTGTGTCAAAATCTATTGTTGAGATGAAGTGTCTAGAAACGAACTCACGCCAGGAACGTCCAATTCGAATCATCATCACGTTTTTTGAGGTGTTATTCAGCACGGAAAGACACGGGTTCACTGGATTTTTTATTTTTTGTTCCAAATATCAGGTTACAATACAGATCAAGTAGAGAAACATGAAAAAATGACATGGTTGTGTTGCAAAGCATTTTTGCAATGACTTGTGTCTCTGTAGACTGTTTTGCAACGCTGGCTAGCAGAATATAAGACGAGCAACCAGACTAAGTACACCAAAACTAACCTTCTCCTTTTAGATTGTTGGACTTTCTCTTTTGTACGTGTCTACGTGTGCTCGCACTCCAAAAATTCCAGAAAACTCCTATCCTATGCTGTTGAAGCGTTACAATGATTTTAGTAAATAGAGAAGCTCAGCAAGGTGTGACATTGTATCATTAATCATTAGAGATGAGAGCAGAAACTTCAACATTCATTTATATATAAACGGGTAGAAAATTTCATGAAGCAAGTGAGAGTGCTTATATTATTCTTGATATGCGTCAAATATGAAGGCAGAATTTTGTTTTACAAGGAAAGTATTCCATTCATGTGCTGATATATATAAGGACTTTACGCACCCTTGAGAGATTGAGAAGTAAAACGAAATATCTCCTTAGACCGAATCTACAGCCCCTGTTGTTGTTCGGATTAGTTGTTCTTGGAACCATACCAGAAAAAGAAAAGTACATTGTCCTTCCAAGTTGCCGGTCTCATTCGACCTGAAAATATAATGGAACCAGTCACAAACTCGTGTCTGTCCTGCTCCTCACATTGTAGACACAGACAATAAAGGTGCAAGGTGAGTGTACTAAATGAACAAAGAAATTTGCCAAAATAGGGCGTTAGTACTACTAACTAGCGCTATTTCTTTTTGGCAGCCCCGTTTCCTAATCCATAACACATGAAAACTGTTTGCTGAATCCGTCAGCATACAGAGATCGCAAAATGTTACTGAGAGGAACATGCGTAAAACATTATTTTGCCACAGATTTTTTATGGATCTTCTTCGATGAATCCATTCGCGTTCTCTACAGCATGTATGTAGGTATACGACTGAATGAGAATCTTTTTTCAATATTTCTATTGCACACACCAATGATATATGTATTATATGTGTTACTGTCTTGGATGAGCTTAACAAAATATTTGTTAAGCATTTCGATAGTTAGAATACACATACATGGTTAAATACACTCTAGTAATTGAAGGGGAAGATTCCTCCGGACAGAGAAACTGAATAGGTGTTTGTGAAAGTAGGTATTTCGCTTCAATCACAGAAATTGTACCCTGTGTCTACGTTCACTTTGCTAATAACGCTTTTGTACTTGTGTACTACATGGAGGAGAAAAGCACATCGCATTCGCAACGTATTAAATATGTACAATGTACCTAATTTATACTTTTACTTTTTATGTTCTGTGATGCCTCCCAACATTCTAACGATGTAAACCGACCAGTATAGCATCCGCATCTACCAAATGTTTCCTGCTTACCTCTCTGACTTATAATTTCAAGAGTTTTTCCCTCGAGTACTGCCATCACAAAAAGTACACCTACATTATCTTCTGTCGACGAGATGTGTACTTTGTACTTTCATTACTTCCTTTAGGGAATACTTACATAGACTTATTTATAAGAACTGCCCTAAAAGTAACGCTGTGCAGTTACGTACATTTTGCACAGACAGAGTTGTATCGGAATTATAACTTTATTAGTAAAAAACAGCATCAAAACAACAAAAAGAAAAAAGAAAAAAACAGACGGTGTTATAAAAGTGGCTATGTGTTACTACTTGTTTCTGGTGAAAACTTGCAGTTTTGTTTTGTGAAATTTGAGAAAAGTATCACCAACAACATGAACCAAGGAACGAAAAAAGTTTTTGTAAAAAGCTCACGTTTGCCTTTTGCTTCTTTGTTTTTTTTCTTGCTAATGTTCCTATATTATATCTCTTATTCTTTCTCTTTTCTCTTCCATACACAGCTCACATTGAACACATTCGTAGAGTGGCAGGTGTGGATCACGTCGGGATTGGAGCTGGATTTGACGGAATCAACTTGTAAGTTAAAACATTACTCAATGATATATAATAACTTGTGTATATATAAATCTTTTTGTTATAATTTTGCTTACAAAGTTTATCATTTGCTTTGTGCTTTATTGTACGTAAGAGTTTTGTTTTATGTTCGACTGTATTGGCCTACATCTCTCTACATGTTATGCGAAATCAAGTTGTGTTAGTTTACCGGAAAAACATTGCTATAACCGGCTTGAAAAACTGATATATCCATTATGATGCACATTTATATCAACACGATTGTTATCTACAGGAAAATCCTTCTTGTTTAGCTCATGGTGAACACAATGGACTGGAACTGTACTTTTTCTTGTTTTGTGTGTATGTGTGTTCATGCATTACACCCGTAGAAATCAGTATGGCTTCCCATGATCCTCTTGTAGTGACATGGTTGTGTAACAAGAAGCCTCTAGCGATGAAAGATAACGTGAAAGAGTGCAAAGCAAATTCTGGGAAAGGTAGAATATCAGCGCATCATGTTCATCACCTAACATCTACAATCATCGTTATCACTGACGCAAAACTCTACGCAGCTTTGTGTGTGTGAAAAGAGAGAAAGTGATGCTGATACAAAATTGGAAAAGGTTCATGAATGTAATCAGGTTCATTGAATACTGGCAAACAGAACTCAATCTTTCGTCGCAAATAATACTTGTTGTCAAATCTATAAAACATGGTTTGATACATTTTAAAAATTTGATTAATCACGAAAGCCATCTCTATGATGTATGTCTTGCACTTTATCTTTGAGTGAAAGGAGACAATAAATTCAATAGAATTGTGTTCTAGGTCGATTAGAAATTCTAATACAAAGTTATTGAAAATGTTGTAAGTTGTATTTTATGAACATCTTTGTTTCTATAATGCCATCTATGGAAATAGAAAATTGAAAACGGATTAAGTATGCAGAGAACTGTGTAACAACGTATCAAAGTTTGTATGAGTAAATGTTGAAAAATACAACCAGTATTCTAAAAAGTTATATCAAATAATATCCTCTGCCAAACACACGACTTTGCTTTAAATCTCTGCTTTATTATTGTTGCTAAAGCTGTGTGCTTATGTGTGCTTGCACTGCTGCCAGTGGAAAAGAAAAGATTAGAACCCCGATCTGAACCTGAACTCAATCGGTAATGTACCAACTGGTAAACCAACAAACCGATGAAAGGGTGAGCTTGTGTTCGCCTTTTCTACACAGTGGCCCTACCATTAGTAATAGTATCAGATGAAAAACAAGCATAGTTTTTGTGTTTGGTTGGTCGTGTTGAAATAATCTAGGCTAGGTGGGTGTAGAATATCAATTCATCCGTCGGCCACTGGCACTACTGTGGGGCAATATTTTTTGCAATTACACATAGGTGTGTTTGGAATTTCATGTGGGTGGCGGGCGGTATAGTGGTAGAGAAGCCATACACTGGTCTTTTTTTCTGGTCTCGTCGTGACTGGTAGTGGTAAATACATAATATTATTTACATTACTTCGTACATTGCCCATGCCCGTGAAACAAACTTAGACGAGTTCCCGTTACTAATGCAGAATAGTAGTGGAAAGCACACAAGTGGCATTGATAATGTTACGCACTCCTACGACGTCTTTTTAATGGCGTGGGTGCAATCTTTAAAGCATAAAGGCGCTAAGTAATATGATCCCACTAGTCTGAGATAAACCCGACTCTTATCCTCTGTAGAGATGTACACTTGAAATATAATGGAGAAAGTGAAGAGTGATGTACACGGAAAATACAGTGACATCGTAACTGCATATACAGTACGAGTACACTTATGATATGTATCTACTTCTATAGAAGTATTAAGGGCAGTACAAAAAAGTTACTTAGACTAGAATGTTGCAAAGGTACATATAGGTGGTGAAAACATATTCACGATTGGAAAATATGAAACCAAGCTGTATCTTCTTATTGCACTTTTTGTATATAAAATTACTCGGCAGCCTTTTTGTAAGAGCAAAGATTTTTGCAAGGTAGGATGGATGTAATAGTAATATACAAACAGTAAGCAACTCGAGTACCGACTGTAATTTACTCAGTTGTTTATTTTTGTAAGTTGTACAAAAAGCTTAAGTTCCCTTCCATCCATTTGCTTGTTTTTTTTCTGGTTTGTAGTACACACTTACTCATGCTCCATTCGCCTGCCTAGGAATGTAAGCACTTCAAACAAAAAATATGTAATTTGGCCCTGTACATATTGGTGTTTGATTATAGACGAAGTGCGTTTGATTTTCTACTTGTTGTGCAGTTGTGAAAGGAATGAGAAATTTTCCTCTACAGGAGTGAGAAGAGGAAGGAATTGATAAAAGGATTTGTAATTTTTTCCAGGCTAGCACACACTCAAATTAGGAAATACGTACATCCTTGCGAGGCAAGCTAAAGAGTAGACGGAGCATATTGATAGCATAAAATAAAGATATATAAAACATGACTTTGCGGGCATAGTACAAAGTTAGTAGAAATTGGCAATAGAAATAGGGATTTTTTACTTCACAGAAACAAGTACAAAAGCCGAAGGATACAAGAATGTTTATAGTAAAAAACGTAAGATAAGCTTACGTATGATGATGAATTTTTGCTTTATATATAAGTGCACTACTACGCTACTATTGCTTGCTGAGCTATGTCTTGTTTTGCCGGTCGATCGGTGCCTTTTTGTTTTGCTGTGTGTGTAGTGTAAAGTAAAAACACTTTTTTTTCATTATGTTCAACGTTGGTGCTAGAGCAAAATATTACAGCACGGAAGTACTTTCTTGTCATACCGTGAAAGGTGAAAGTACCTACACGTATGTTTTAGTTTGCATCGTATTTTTTAAACGAAGTAATAATGTTACATGCATGAAAAAATGTATTTTCAGTGTTCCATCAGGCCTGGAGGACGTGTCAAAGTACCCCGTACTGATTGAAGAGCTCACGAACAAGGCTTGGTCGGAGCAGGATCTTAAGAAGTTGGTGGGGATCAATTTTTTACGAGTTTTTCGTCAGGTTGAAACGGTAAAGTACTTTATTTTTTTAAAGATACACTTTTTCTATAAAGATATATAATAAATGTACTAGTGTAGTCATCCTGCTTCCTTCTTATGAATTTTGCAAAAAGCTTTTTAACCATCCACCGTCTTGTTAAGAATGTATCAAGTATTCTGGTGTATAAATCAGGTCAAGTAATAGCAATACGAATATGAAAGAAGATTGTGTTGTAAAGGGTGGCAGGTTTCAGAGGGATTTTTTCATACCTTTTTCTTTCGAGTATTTTTTTCAATTTTCTGGAATTATTATTTGAATAAAAGGATGCTGATACGCGTATTCGTAAATCGAGTGCTAGTTTGCATAATGTAAATATAAATGATGATGGATGAGGATTTACGGAAACAACTTTTCCCTCAAGGAACCTAGCACGTTCGTTTTCAAATATTCATTTGCAACATCGTCATTTAATCAAAACATAATGCCTACAGACAGGTCCTTGACCCTATTTATTTATTTACTTTAGCAATGATTGTACAAACTGTCTTCAACTTTTAATCAACTTGATTGCTGGTTTGCATATTTGCTTCAGACAGCTGAATAACTGAATACACTAACAGGCACATGGTAATATTCATTGCAGGTTCGTGAAGATCTGAGAAGAGTTCCACCCATTGAGGAATGGATGCCCAAATCAGATCTAGAAGGTTAAAATTCTTCCAACAGCAAAGAACCACAAAGCAATTTATCCTAATTTCCTTGAAAGGATAATCGTCAGAAAACAATAATTCTCTTTGCAATTTTCAGGACACCCAACAACCTGTGCATACTACGGGGGATCTTGAAACAAAGCCAATTTTCTTTTCCGAGTGAATCAAATTTTAGACGAGGCAACAGGACTTTCACCACTGCCACATTGCCAAGACATGTATGGTGTATGGAGAGCGCAAAATTTTGAGAGAACCATGGGGTGGATTGCCTCCCTCTTTGTAATGTTTTCCTTTTTCAAAAATAATACACCATAATAAATAAACGCAAACACAGTATCAATATTACCACCACAGAAAAGTATAAGCTCTACGGCTGCAGTAGTAGAGTTGGTGGCTCCTTGAGGTTTCCGTGCTACCACATTTCACCGTATTGCGTACTTCCGTACGACAATGTACTTTGTATCTCATACTCTTGACTATAATAGTTTATGTATTGCTATATAATGTACTACTATACGTACGAATAACGACCGTATTACTTCTAGAAGGAAAATGCTCATTCCCTCAAGACATACATAATCATCATTGTCATAAATAAACAAACAAAACTTGTTTGTATAAAATACAATGCAAACTTATGAAAAGTTTGGAAAAACAGCTTTATTACTTCCATTGTTATTTGTGAAGTTTCAACCTTTTACAATCTACCAAATTATAAATTTATATATACATATATATATTGTACTATTATTTTTTACCACTGATGAGTACATTTTAGCTATTATATAACCAAAAAGGTGTGTATGTGTATACAACTGTGATACTACATCTAAGTAAGCGTATAACATTATATTATTCAATTATAACAACATTATACATGATATCTCTCCATATACGAAAAACTAAATAAAGAAGAATTTGCTGATTTTGTGGAAAAATCACAATACATATTATTGGCTTTGTTATTTCTGTGTTCATTCTACTTCCTACGGACTAAATTTGTTAGAGTCAAATGCATCTTTATACTGCAAGCTTACTCATTTTTCCTAAAAGAAGAAAGAAATTATTATGACATTCTTGTTATCCTGTTATGCTTTTGATATGCTTGACTTGAGCCGTATTTCCTACTATTCTCTATATTTATTCCCGTTCACATCACTTTAAATGATTTAGCTGAGAGAGAAAATTCTCTTGGGAAATTATGAGAGTGAAAGTCGGGAAGAAAGTTATAAACGATAGACAGGCTGAATACCAATGAAATCATCTAATAGTGTACCATATTTTTTATAATTCCTTCATATTGCATTACATCAGATCAAAACTTTTTTCATCCTACTTCTCTTCAGCAAAAGAAAAAAAACTGCTAATACTTATTGTTAGTTCCTGGTATTTTTAGTATTGATATGTACATTCATATTCATGCACATATTTGATGGATTCATGCATATAGCTAAAAAGACCATATATTATGCTTTCCAATTCATGAGAATAATATGCTATTATTATTGTGTTTGTCACATTGATAACAGAACCAACAACGAAAATCATCTTTTTCCATCAAGGTTGAAAAAGAAAACTTTCCAGTTATTATTACGGAAATAACATGCTTTCCATATTATGTAGTATCACAAGTCACGAACAAACTTCCTTTAGATGATACAAGAGGAGTATAAGAATGTACTTATAGACACGTTTTGGATTGAATTATTGGAGCTCACACATGCATAGGCTCTGTGATGGGATCCCTTGAAAGTTGGTCCAGACGTTTATAGGGCGTCAGCAAAAAAATATGAAGCAGTGTACATTGCCGTGCTCTGCAAAACTTTTTCCTCCAGTGGTCAAACTAAAATCAGAGATTGAAATGCCACATGAAAGTGGAACAATTTGTTTCAGAAATACCTTAACCAGAGGGTTATATGAACCTGCAAAAACCATATACCAACAAAAAAGAGTAATAGGCACGTAATGAAAGTTTTATTATTATTTTTTGGAACACTGTAAGGAAGCAATTTGATCCTACATAACACCATTTATAAAGGGCGCATTAGTAATAAGCTCAAACTTTGATACTGGCATACACGTTTTTGTATGTTTTATAACTTTATTATGTTTAACATTCAAGCGCTGCTATTTATATCCGTGATTTGTTTCCTTCCTGTAAATATATGCTGAACAAGTGGAGAGAGTAAAGCAGATGCAATCTGATTCTGTAACAAGCGATAATCATCATTGCATAAGCAGTAAATGGAGTAATGGTAGATAATGTACGCTCGCGGTGGACTTTCATGATGCAGTGGTGATTTATAATGGAAACAACTTGCAAACCTGGTTTTTGTAGTTTGTGTACTATGTTTGTATAATCACATGAACAAGCAAATAAGTGCTTGTAATGGTAAACGATGGTAATACCTATATTATGGCAAGAGGAAAGGAATCAGAGAAGCCGTACAATTGTCCGGAAAAGCTCTCCATGGGATGGTATAATGCAGAACCAGAAATTAAATTGACTTCCTTAAACGAATGTAATGTTCTAGTAAACTAGTAATGTTGTGTACAACCACTTTCATTTCGTATCTTTCACCATATTAGTAAGTGTTACGAGGGGCAGTGGGACCAGAAACTCATTTGTTTTTACGCACGACAAAAGTGATTTTTACATTATTTATTTTAACATTTAAACGTTCAGGTTGTCTGGCCGGAATTGGTTGAGGTTGTTGTAAAATTATAACATCATAATTTTCAGAGGTGTACTTTCAACCAGGTAATAAAATATTCTTGTGGAGTCCTGTGGTCTTTGGGATTTCATGGCAAGATCACGGCAGGTATACATTTACAGAGTTCTTCATATATTCAAAGTTATACTATCGATAAAAGCAATATAGCAATATATACAGTTCAATAGCAAGCTTATGTACTGATTTTGTGCTAACAGTTTTGTTTTTACACTCCAATCTCAAGTTAGATTTTTATTTTCACACCCGGTTCTAATCCAACAGTAAAAACATCAAAATATTATTTTCACTTGCTGACTAAACTAGAGGATTGTTGGTTCAACCAGTAGAGATTCAACTTACTTCCTATCGAATCTGTAATGATTTGAATACTTTTCCCATTCCTACTAGGATTGTGTACGATACTGTTGGTAACTTGAAAGTCTAGAGAAAGCCTGGAAGTACACGCCAGCGATTACGTGTTCATACAACGTAGTAATAAACAGTCAACACTTGTTTTAACACCCTGACTTGACTGCGGCTGGTTCGTTTAATCATATAACCATGTTTTTCCTCCGAGTTTAAAAAGGGAGAAATAGATGAAACAGATGGAGGCGCACCAGATCAAAAACGCATTGACCTGGATGATTTTTTCCCCTACGTGGGCGAATATGGAAAATATCAGAAGCTATTAACCTGGTTAATCGTACTTCCTGCGTGTATCCCATGCGGCTTGCAAGGTTTTAATCAACTTTTCATGGCTGACGATGTGGCCCATTGGTGTCGACTTCCCGACTTTCTTCTCACTTCAACCAACTTTACCAAAGAGCAATTAAAGCTTCTCGCAATACCAAAAGATTCCGAGGTACGTAAGAGTCTCCCGATATAAGTGTATCTGGCCATCTATATATAGTAGTGTGCGGTAAGAATGGCACAACAGCAGAAAGGTATATCACACGAGGAAAACGCATTCTAAAAATTGTGCTTCTAACAGAACCAAGTAGTCATTTTGTGAATACATTCTTCCCAAACGAAAAAGGGGAGAGCTGAGAACAAGGATAGAAAGAGAGTTAAGAAAGTAGTTACATATTTCCTTCGTGTATACCAAAGATGATGGGTTTCTCAACGTATGTGTGTGGATTGCGGGTGTGAGGTTTTCCCGAAAAACCAAGTGGTCTTCCAAGTTTTTGTTTCATGTTATATTCCCCTTCTTCACACTCATACACAAACTCTCAGGTTCTTTTCTAGCAACTTTACGGTCTCTAATCCACTTTTAAGTATGGAGATTTTGCTGTCGTAAAAAAGTCGCATGTTTCCAAAAGTGTCTTTTTCTGACACCATTTAACCAAGCAAAACGGCTGATGATGACAGGAGACTGCGTGAATATACAGTATCCTTCAAGTGTGGTATCGCACTTTCTCATCTCTCCCTCTCTCCAACGACCACTTTTTCTTGTGTGTGTTCTGTATATTATGTACAAAGTTGAAGAAAGAAAATGAGCCTTTACCCTTTTCTCCCTTTTCTTTTGGTCATCATCAGCATCATCAAGTGTCATAGGGCTGAAAAACAATAAATAAAATTTGTTCTTTTAGGCTATATAGCCGTGTGTGCTTAAAGCTTGATAGGCTAGTTTCCTTCAGCAGCAGAGTTGTTTTAAAAGTTTCAGCAATAATTTTCCCCCTTTATAGACTTCACTTCCTACTGAGGGATTTGTTGTATGAACATTTATGTAGCAAAGATTTAATAGAATTTCTTAATAAATATGTATTTATTTCAGACGAATGAGACGAGCAACTGCTTTATACGAAACGTCTCATGGTCACAACTCGGTTTTTTTCTGAGGGCGGAAGAGTATATAGTCGACGAGAGACCAAATTCGGAAGAGGAGTTTCAAGAGCTTTGGGAGGAGTTGGAAAGTATAAAGGAAAATACCAGTATTATCAGTTGTCCATACGGTTTTGAGTACGAGTTTTTACGAGATGCACACTACTCCATAGTACAAGACGTAAGATTTGATGCACATTCAAAACCGTATTATCAGTTCCCTTTGTAGCAAAACTTTTCTTTACAATGGAAGCATTCTTTACAGTTTGACTTGGTTTGCGGATATGAGGTATATCCAACTTTGTCACTTCTCTTGTTTAACATTGGAGGGGTCATCGGGGTTTTCTTTTTTGGAATATTGACAGACTTGTAATGAAATTTAATTTAAAGTACAAAGACTAAATGCTTCAAACTAAAAGCATGTTTTAAATGATTGTTTCATAGAATTGGACGGAAAGCGTCCTTTTTTGTTTGTCTGTCTTTTGAAATGGTTGGCGGTATCGGTTGTGTTTTTGCCACCAGCTTTTGGATATGGACATTTTTCCGCGTGCTTATAGGACTCACCGTGCCAGCAATTTATCAGATTCCGTTTATAATTTGTATGTCAACTTTTATTCTCTCTTGTCTTCCATTAGACAACAACATCTCTATATAAGCATACATTCTTAGCGCGGCTTCTTTAATTCCAAATTTCAATCTTTGTTGTCTTCATTTCGTCGTATCGAAATTAATGTTTACACAGGTCTTGAGCTCGTGGGCCAAACCTATCGAAGTTTTCTGACAGTGAGTAAGTAAACTTTCATGTGTACTTTTTTTTACTAATCGGCTGTTACTATGGCTGTTTAATACAAACATTTCGTTTTGTTTTTAGTGACTTGTTTGTTTTACGTTGGAGGCATGATGCTCCTTCCATTGATTTCTTGGCTGGAAAGAGACTGGAGATTGCTTTCTCTCTACACGACGGTCCCATTTCTTCTATACTTTGTTTACATCAAGTAAGTTATCTCTAGCTTGTTGTTCTCTCTTTCAACGGCCGCAAAAAAAGTTATCAAAAAATATGAGAATAGCAAGACGCTGGTCAAGGCGATATCAAAATCATGAACGGTGCTATATAATATTAGTAATGTATCATATAAATTTGCCATATAAGATATTTACCGGAAAGCCCTCGCTGGCTTTTGGCTCAAAACAGAGCAAAGGAAGCAGTGGATATTTTAGAAACTCTGGCAAAGGTCAATGGCACAGAGCTTCCGGAAAAACTAAAGGAACGACTGAGTTTACAGGTCAGACAATAAATATTTCTTTTAATAGCAACAACAACGAGCATGACGCTGCTGCTTCTGACTGCTCTCGAAACATTAACCGTTTTACTAACAAACAACCTGTGCTCTCTTTCTGAAGAACGAAAAATCAGTTGCAAGTGACACCACGGCTGGAACTGTGAACACTAATGGTGGCAAGGCTTCTCACGGAATAAAGGACTTGTTCCGTACGCCCAATCTCCGTTTGAAAACTTGCTTGCTAACATTCTGTTGGTAAAAATATCATTTTCATATTTTTTCCATTTACATGGTCCAACGTAATCTGCACACATTGATACATATTAGCTCGTATCTACATTCAAATATTGACCATTCAGGAAAACTGTAGCAAAACTGAGCAAAAAGTAGAAAAGAGTAGTGTTTTTTGTAGCCGTTGCACATGTTCGCAATAATGCAATGTGCCGTGTTGTTTTGATGGCGTAACATGCATGTTGCTTTTGAAAATTGTTGAATCGAGCAAAAAACTAATATTTCAATGTAAAAACATTCTGTATAGTTTGATTTGGTATGTTACTTTATCGTTACATTGCACAGTCAGTAGTTTCCTGCGAGTTTGTTTTGTCCCAGACTGTGTTTAAGATTTGTAGGCATTTTATACACACGGCTTCTTTTTGAAGGTTTGCAAACGCAACTGTCTACGTGGGTCTCAGTTTTTACGGACCTAGTTTAGGAGAAAACGCCTACCTCAGCTTTTTCCTTGGAAGCGCAGTTGAACTCCCGGGGTATCTTCTCTGTTGGATGGTAATGGACCGTTGGGGTCGGCGATGGCCGTTGTGTCTGGCAATGATTATTGGAGGAATTTTTGACATTGCAACTGTTCTCCTTCCTGAAGGTTCGTACGTTTACTCATTGTAGAAAAAAGTAGGGTTTCGTTTTTTCACTTTCCTACCCAGAAATCATTCATTCGTGGCATTTTATACACATGAATACACCGCACACATTCTTGGTTTTACTATTTTCATTTAAAGTGGTATTTGTGCAATTTTTCGGGAAAACGTGTACCCGAGAAACGGAATTCTTGTGTAATGTATTACTTCATTCATTCATTCTTATTTCATTCCACACGCTTCTAAACGTTTGAGACACTTGCCACGAACGAAAATATCAACGAAATATTACTATCTCTATGTAAGTAGAATCTACATTGTGCACAGTTTCAACAAGCAGACACTACGGATGTAAAGTCCATATGATATATTTTTTCTTAGACTTATCTAACTAGCTTGAAGATTGGAATTCACCAGCAGCCCGAAATATTGCCCTGTTACTCAACTATGCTCCCTTGTCTGATTCCTTGCCTTTCTTCATCAATATTTCACGCAATCACAGCTCTCAAGCTGCGGATTGCACCATCCACTCTTTTATTTCAAGTTGCTTTCACCGCAAATGAGAAGAAATCAAACGTTCCCCTCTAATGCGCTTCATTCGGAATCAATAATGCAACGATATAATAATACTTAGCAAGTAACATATCTGATGAATTTTCTCCTGTCTTATGTAAGTAATCATGAACTACGCAGTAAGCAATAATGGTGATGGTAATGGCAAACTGTACGTGCCACTAAAACTACACATAAAAAACTGCACCAATCACTAGACTGGCAGTCGAATTTTTGTGAGAAGAAATATCGTCTTGGGATATGGATATTTCCCTATAGATATCTTCAAATGTACAGATACAAAGTCACCTCCTTTTTCCCAATGATACTAATGCAGATGGACACAGACTTGTACATCTGGTTGGCTTATTTCTATCGTGAGGAACATGCTTCACTGAATGAGTGTACATAAAAACGGGGAAGGTACAAAAACGTACAATATGCGTACTTGCATTGGTATAAAAAGTGAAAAACCAGTGAACAGGAGAAAACATTTTGAACGAAATGTATAGATTCAGATTCTCTGTTGTTAAGAAAGATTCCGAGAATTGTGATACCGTCTGGTTGTAGAAACGGGAAAAATCTAAATCGAAAGATACCACCGTGTATAATTCATTGCGTCAAATATTTTTTATTGCTTTGTCAAATTTACTTTTGCTTCGCTTAGAAGCATCCGAAACGCGTATAAAAACTTATTATTATGATGCAAAGGCAAAATATGTTGGCTGGTATGTCGCTTATGCTCAGATGTTCAATTTTCCATTTGAGTTACGAATATATAGAGAATTCGTGAACTTTGAGAGGCTTCAGGCTCAGTGGATCACAGCTCACCTACGTCTGAACTTGGGAGAACAGGCGGAGAAAGTATTCTTTAGAACAAAGGAGAGCTATAATCTTCATTACTGTTTGGATAAGGCATCCAAAATATCTCAACCGTAGTATTTTTCGTTTGACAGGTTGAGCAGCCTGTTACTTGAAAATGCCAAAAAATGAGAAAATCAAAGACTGCTTGATTGAAGCCATCTTGTGTGCTGATTTTTTCCCATTGAATCAGGTTTGTTTCCATTTACGTATTTACGTAACGCCTGCTGTGTGCCTATAAAAAATCTTTTTTTTTCTGTTTCGGTTGAAAAATGGCAAATGTAGAACGTAGACTTCACATTATAGAGATTGTTATAGTTTTAGTATTTTTTTCTCTTTTTATCCGACCAACAGACTCAATGCGGATCAACAAAATATGTGGTCAACGCTTTATTGCTTCCGTCTTTTTTCTGTAAAAAATAGAAACAAATACATTACGAAAGCTAAAAGAAGTTTTTGAGAAAATAAGAAGCAAGGAAAAAAATCAAACCTGGTACTCAAATGTTTTTTGCTTTAAAAAATGACCTAAATCATTGCCATCATCGTCAACCCAGGCCGTGGCAAGCAGTAGAGTAACAGTTGCTTTCTTTGTGAAAGTGTAGAAGTCGTTTAGTATTCTAATATTTAGTCAATATGTAAAGACTATGAAAAACCAATTGTTGAAAAAATAAGAGCGAATAGAAAAGTAGAAACAGGAAAAAAATCTCGAAACTCGTCCGCCACAATAAGACAGTAAAATCAGCAAGCAACGCCATATAGGTTGTGCGTACCCTTCACTAAAAAAACGGCTACAAAAGAAGGAGAGGAGAGCTCTGCGGGGAGACAAGGCAATAAATAATGTTCTTATTGTTGCCACTCTGTTGAGAGAAATAATTTATTGCTTGTTGTTATACTTATATATTTGTGTATGCGAATATGGTACAAAAACCTTGTCTTCAGTTTTTGTACAGAGTGTGCTCATCGAATAGTTTTCGTATGTATTTTTGCCTTTATTTAAAACAAAATATTATTTTTACATTTTTTTGTTTACTTTGCGCAGCTGGGGAAAAGGGAGAAAGTGCTATGGCTGTTATAAAAATAAGTCGGTATCATTTTTAAATGGAGGGATTCAGTCCATGCATGCGTGTGGTGCAGTATACTTCCCGTGTTTGCCTCGAAATATTTGTGCAACACATACATTTTCTTTAAAATATGTATATTTTATAATGTGAATAGAGAAAGTACATTTTATGATGGAATGTCCGTAAGACAACGGCCTACTGCTGCCGCTTCTGCCACAAAAGGTAGCTGCCAAGAATGATACATTTATATACATATAAACCTTTATGTCGGGATTCTCAATAGGCACATATATATTTGCGCATTAAGGAAAAAGCTTTTGGAGCTGTCGGGAATGGTCAGGGATTGCATAGTTCACTCGAAATCTATTAGGGCTCATACATTTTTCAAGCGGACGATGACCGACCGGCAGGCTACAACTAATGTTGTTCCTGTCTGCATTATTTTCACTTTACTGACACATGACACTGAAATTCTTGCTTTCACGATGATGATCACATTGTGTGTTTGCTTTGAGTAAGTGATATTATAACGAGGCATGTAGGTATGTGATGGTTTTGTCTTTGTAATGCTGATTTCTGTCGGGTTTGTTTCTTTGCTCAGATTCCAATGTTCTTCTTATGGCTTTCTATCTGATTGCAAAGTTTGGAATCTCGGCCTCTTATCTGATTGTATATCCGTTTGCAGGAGGTATGCATGTATGCAAACAAAAGTAAATTCATCTGTACTTAAGCTATCCAAACAAATGACCCCGCTTTCTCTATATTATGTATAAGTTGCGAAATATTATACCCCACGAAAGCATCTTTAGTGGAAGCTGGATCCTATTATAATTATAATTAGCAGTGCATCCGGCAAAGATAATGCAAAAACCCTATTCTTGTGCTTCAAAGTCGATTATCTACTTCCCTCCTTTATTTTGCTTAATACCGCGGAACAATTAGATAAATTTTAATAATATGAAAGGCATTCGGGCTTAAAGCTTACTGGATATTATATCAACATTCCATTACCCTGATAGAATCTTGTATTTTTAAATGTGATTTTAAAATTTATATTATGCATGACTTCTCTTGTTGGTCCTTGGCTCTTGTAGATACTTAATAGCCTGTGCCTTGTTGTTGTAACTGCTGCTGCTAAAGAGTGATATCCTTTTTCTAATAACAAAAGTGGAAACTCATGTTATTTCTTCTTCTTTGGCTGCTCTAGAGCTGTATCCCACTGAAGTTCGTGGCCTGGGCTTAGGCTTCTCTGCTTACATTGGCGGAATCGGCATATGCTGCATCCCACTCATCAATTATTTGGTAAGTGTGTCAAGTCAAGATGGGAATGTATCGTTTTCTACTTTCACCATTGCACTGGTATCAAATCCAAACAGCTAATATATATCCTCTTCGTATGAGGAACGGATATAAAAAGGTATGGTGAAAGCGGAACGACTTTGTTGGCCTTTTTGACTGGTGTTTTGGTGCGGTGGATATAGTGGGCAATTTTCCGTGAGTAAAATATCGCATCTCTTTCTCTCTCCCTTCTGAGCTTTCCCTCTTCCTTACTCAGTCAAAATGGGATGCTGAATTTTTTATTGACTTTCACCAAGACTATCATTCAAAGTTTAAGTAGGATGAAATATTGGATTCTTTGCTGAACTAATACTAATAATATGTAAGCAAGCACCAAAGCAGGGTATGGAAATAAGAAGGAGCGGATTCAAAAGTCTCCCTTCTTGAAATTCAATGTATCCTTGTCGTCACAAAGGCCACGGCTCTGGTAAAATGGTGTACTGCTGGAGACTAACTAAAGCCATTTATCTCCAAAGCGAGTGTGGTGTGTAGCAACATTAAAAATTCATGAGAGCCCAACAAGACAGCATCACTATTGTATCGGAATGCGTCGTCTCATAATTTTATTGATAGACTTTGTACTATCTTCCTGTTTGCTAATATACACAAGAGGGGTTTTCACAAGAATTCACTTCATCTGATTTTTTCTCGGTCTTCGGTCTTTATTCATGCGTTCGCTTTCGACAGTTTTTTATACGATCAAGAAATATACACTTATTTGAAGCAGTACTTTCTGCAAACTGTTGGAATATTCATGAGTTGCTTGTTTTGTGATGTCGCATTTTTCTTTTAAAGGGAAGAGCACACTTAGTCATCCCGTTGGTGATAATGGGGCTAGTGTCTGTCGCTGGAGGACTGGCTGCACTTCGGTTACCAGAAACTTTGAACGCAGCTCTACCTACCACAATTGAAGAAGGCGAGGAATTTGGTAAAGATTTCAAACTTGTGGATTGTTTCAAATGTGGACCAGAATCAGTGGAGAGGTGAGTATTTAAGGGAAATATCAATGTCGTATGAAAATGATAATTAAAATTCAACAACCTAAATTATCTTCAAGAAGAAAAAGTATAGTTTTGCACGCAGAAACATAATTCCATATCATAAATTCTTAAAACATTGCCCCCACCATTTCGTTTGCTGGAGCTGTTTCAAGTTTCTCGCACATAATCCTTTTTATGTGCTTTCTTTTTCTTTACATTTTAAATGGTGAAAGCTCACCATCTCCAAGTTTGATGGAAGATGGGCTTAGCCTGGCCACCGAACCGAAAAATGAGCCTCAGCACATCCAACTGACATTACTTCGACAAAAAATGAGCATGAGAAGTGAAGAACTACTGGTTGGTGATGGTAGTGGCGGCGGTAGTGGCAGCAACAATAGTAGTCAAGATCAAGGATCAAGAAGAGATGAAGAAGCTCATGAACTGAGCCCATTACGTGGTAATGAGTTGAGACGGAGCTCGTCCAAAAGGAAGCGACTTGTCCGCCAGGGTAGTAGTATAATGGAAGCCCCCACGAACTCCGCGGGTGCTATTATGATTACCCCTTGGTGGTAATAAAATGTCATGAGTAAAAATTATTAATGTGAAATGTGTATACATAGGGTAGTTACCAGACACGAGAGTAATTTTGGAGCACATAGTGAAAGTATAAATCAAAGACAAAAAATGCTATCAACGGTTTTACACATGTTTATTTATGTATAATATAAAATATAGATGTTTTTTTCTTTCGGTGGTGATGCATGTAGCAGTACAAGTATTTCAGTTTAATCCTCATTTCTAAAAACAGTATACATTTACAAATTAAAGTATGTATCGTTTGGAAGTGTAAGTAAGTACGTGTGTAGTGAACAATAAATGGACCGGGCATAATTTATAATTAACACAATAACTGATGCTGTATGTAACACTTATTCTTAGCTGCAACTTTACAGGCAATTTTAATCATTCCGAATTTCGATAACGCACACAATATAGCGATAAAATCATCAGATTTCTTACTGCCTGTTCCTTGGGGAAATTGGTTTCATTCCCAAGTAAATGTTTCAAGCAAAAACTAATCTCGTTTTCCTGTATTTATGGCTTCAAATGCAATTTTCGTTCTGACTCTGACAATAAACAATGTTATTCATTGAATAAGTGGGTTATATCACATACAGGTGCAACGAGTTTCTAATAAACACAAAGTTGAAGCCTCTCAGCAAATGGTAACACATGAAAGCATTGTGATTCTGTGAAAGCAAAAGCACGTATTTCATATTCTGTATAGTATGTAGAATATCTAATGAATTGCTGAAGAAACCTACAGACTGATAGTTTTTGGGAGAGAGAACGTTATCAAGTGAGCTTGGTTATCATTGTAATGGAATAGAATTCATATTATTGAGAAAGGAATATTTTTTCCCTAAAAATAAGTATTTCCATTTGATAAATACACATTATCTCATTGGCCGTTTAATGTGCGTGATATTATATATTCTTATTTTCAATGCAGGCGTAACGATCTTTAAGCAAAGCGTACAATGTCATCCTCAGAGACCTTCCCTGCAATAGCGGCTTTGATGAAGATATAGATGACTACAAAATGGTTACGGACGTGAACGAAGATGCTTACTGGTACTTCTTAGAAGACTTGCCTGACGACTGTGAAGATTATTTTTATGGACCTGACTGTGCGTTGTGTGGACGCCTGGCGTTAGCAGATGAGGAACCAATTTTATATCAAGACCAGATATACACTATAGTATATAGGAAGACGGAGGAGCAAAAAACTGAGGGAATTCTTGAGGGATTTTTAAGATGCACTTACTGTTTTAAATATTTTCATCGTATTAACTGCTCTGTAAAAATGAATGATTTTTCATATTATGAAGCAAAGTGTAATAGGACATGGGCTTGTCCCACTTGCGTACCAGAGTTTGTAATGCCAAGAGAACAGATAGAAAAAATTTCAGAGCTTGATAGCGTAAAAGTTATTTTACTGATTTTTAAAGCATTGTATCATTTGAACAATTTTCTTTTCAAAAAGTTTTATTCGAGCATATTTATTTAGCCAAAATCCAACACCAAAATCAGTGTGTTGACCTGATTACGCGTGTCTAATGTTTATATGGCCCATTAATGAAATTAAACTTTACTTACTTGTCCACCAAGCAGTCTGTTAGATTTTAGATTAGCCACACGGCAAAAGATTAAAAATAATATAAAACTTTATAGTTGATATGATTATAGCTAGCTCCGTGTTACGTGAAAGTGGATGTTACCCGGACAAAAATGGAAAATTAAATGCTTATTCATCACATCATGCAATTCTACACCTACCACAAAACTGGATGTGTTGGATAAGCTGTGAAACCAGTTTGCACGAAAACAATCTTCGAGAAATTAAACATAGCAGCAGAACTTCACGTTCATTTACTATTTAGCATGACGTTTTACATATTACCTCGTTTCGTTACGCCTTAAGTATTATGGTTTGCATTTTACTTGCAGTGAACGGGAAATGTTCCATACATTTTTCATCGTCCACGAAATGAAAATACTGGAGCAAACAAGAGGAAGGAGCAAGCAGTCGACTTTTTCATTAGCTTGACACGTTTTATTCCTAGCGTTGTTAGGAAATAATATCTTTATATAATAAACCGTTAATTGTAATGCTTAAATATGTTTTATAATGAACTATATCGTCAAAATCAACAAAACATGTAGGCTTCTTATGGTAGAAAAGCGGAGATGACTGTACGACAGTACCGTTATCTCCATTAAAGACAGCGTTGAGAAAGCCTCTATGTCTCTAATTAAAGTTTATGTGTCACAGTTTATACGTTTATTAGTATTAGTTAGTACAGACACAAAGTCGACCATAGGACAGACTAACGAATATAAAGACGGGTGAAGAATATGCTCATCGGTTATAAAAGAAAGTAAACATAGTAAAGTCGACGTAGAATTTTTCTGATGCACTCGAGCAAATAAACAAGATGTAATTAAAATACTTCTACATTATAGGTACCTCTATATTACATGGCAAATATCTTGGCAGTCCCCGTATGCCTCGAAGCAATTCGTGTCATGCATTAGTAGCTTATATGTATCACTGTGATACAACACAGCATCATTTGTATGTTTTAAGAAACTACTCTCAACCGTACGTTTCTGTATTTATTTCAAAAGTTTTTACTTTTGTAATAAGCATGTTCCCGTAGTATCTTTGTTCCTGAAATTTCTTTCCAATGGGTTTTGATGACAACAAGAAGAACTGGGAATTGTGACGGTGTGTATTTACTTGCGTTGATTAATCAATAACACAACATTGGACGGATAAATTATCAATCACAATCGTCAATATTTGCACTGATTGGACAAAATTTAAGCTAAAAGTCTTTTTATGGATCCAACTGAATCTGCATGCCAACGATTAATCTTATGTAGGTTGCATCGTTAGTGTTGTAGAGTCTTGAATCTTCCATCCCTACTCGCTTAAACCTTCAATACGCTATCCATTCAAGTTATCGATGAGGTGAGTTTATTAGCCTGTGCAATCATAATAATCCCATCATAAATAGCACATGCTACATTAAAACTAAATCACCAACATATTCATAATATGTATTAAATCATTCATTCCTTTTTTTGATGTTTTCAATATCAATATGAATTTCATGATTATTTGCGTTGAAAGAAAGCTAAGGAAATCATTAATTCAGCACTCAAACCATGTATATGTTTTACTGAGCTCAATAATAACTTTGATAAAACGTGTAAAATGTAAATATGTATAGGCCATTTTATTGTATCATATTATCTACTATCATTGGCAAGTTTGCAGAACATTTACCATTGCGTGTGTCCATTTACCATTTACCTTACAGCAAA
Organism: Entomobrya proxima; assembly: GCA_029691765.1. NCBI lineage: Eukaryota > Metazoa > Arthropoda > Collembola > Entomobryomorpha > Entomobryidae > Entomobrya > Entomobrya proxima. Next base: position 6,453,602 of record CM056170.1, read on the forward strand.
AAGGTGTCAGCTATTTAGGCACGAGCTTATTTTTCATCATTAGAAACAAGACATGTTTTTTAAAAAGTTGGAAAGAAAGCATAATAATATTTGATACGGTTGCGCCTCTCTTCAGGCTGAGAAAAGTCGTCAGCCCTCACGTGAGTGTGTCTAATGGCTCCTGAAAATGGGAAACAAGACTGTTCGTATGTAAACCGATCTGTCACAAATTATTATTAATAGGTCCCTGCTGCCAGTTTATACCCATTCTCTTGGTATTTCCTGGCTTTTGCTCAGCAGCTATTTTCTCTTCTAATGCGAAAATGGCACACTTTTTTGTACAAAAATCTTACACCAAGAAATAGCAACAAACACACAAGTATAATATGGATTTCACAGCTTTTTCTATAAATATTCAAAATAATAAGAGAAAATACTATTACAAACCAGTACCACACCATCATTATACACCAGTGAGTATTCCAAAATGTTCGAGTTGCCAACCACCAAGAATACTTGTGGGAAATGAAACCATGCTCAGCAATATATAGTTCAACATTCAGAGAATAACAGCACTCGCTGCAATTCCAAGTCCACAATTTCATTTACATACTATATAAACTTGCTCTGTGCCAATGCCAATAGTGGTTGTAAATAGTATTTCTCGTTACTGGAATTTGTATGAAATACTGGAAAACTTGCTTGGACAAGTACTAGTACGTGAACCACTTCGTTTACAATAGACGTTGTGGTAATAATAACAATGATAGGATATAGTATCACTTTCGCCTTACTTCTGTACTCCACTGAGGACCAACAACAACTGCATCTCTCTGTAACATTTTCTCTGCCGTACCTTGTACAGGGATATCGAGCAGAACTAATCAAATCAGTAATTCATTCATGTACCATCATTACAAACTCCTGTTACGCTTCTTGTTCTCTTTTGTTTGCTACTACTTTTCAATGGTGTTTTGTTCACTTCATCATTGTGTGCCAAAAGTTATATCATGAGGACGAGCAAAACACGCGGCTGAGTCAGTGTTTAACAGCTAATAACGGGAAAACTACAAAAGGCTCGCCAGGTCGAACCATCGTTGTATCACTACTAGGTCTAGTAACATTGGAATTGGATCATATATATACACAGAGTATAATAATTGAATGTGGTGCTACAATACGGCAACTAAATATTAGGCTCAACAAAAAGATATTTTGTTACTGGATGGCATAATGAAAAGTTTTAAATACAAACGTAAGCACAATATGGAAGCATGTGACTACGTTATTATGAAAGATTCATTTTCAACTTTGCCTGTGTGAAAAAGTATGCTGTCCTTTGTACACAGGCTGACGATGCCTCACTAATTAAACAATATTTTTCAGTTGCGTTTGCCGTGCCTTCATGTAGTTCATAACTGACTTTCTTGTACTGGTCTCATACTATACTACAAACTTCGGACACAATAGCTAAAGTCTAACCTTGAAGTTGTTCGTAGCATTTTGTGTAATAATAGCATTTACGCTTTCACCAAAGGCTGAGGGCAGAAATAATATTAATATACATATCTTCCGAAATTCTTTTATATGCACTTGAAAATTTGAGTGAAAGTCTTTCATGCATTCCGGTAATAATATTGTATCTGAATCGTATTCCACCCTTTAATTTAACTAAAAATATAAGTAATGTAATGCCATGTCATTACAATATTGAGTTTTTGCCCACGGAAGTATTGACAATGGAAATAGCTAAAGGTAAAGTGGGTTTTTAAAAAGCAGTGTGTGTTTACTTCGCCCCAAATCAAATACATCATTGTCGATATACCTTCTTCCGTGCTCTAACTTAAAGCTTTTTCTGTAATCTGTAGTCAGAGTTCAAAGCTCTCAGCAAGCTTACCTTTGTAACGTTAATGGAAGTAAAAAGCTCTGCTTACTAAGCCCCACACAAACAGGGATGCAGTGACCCCTGTTCTCAGAAATAGAAATCACTGGAGGATTCTTTCATGTTGTGTTTACACTGTTGTTGGAAAGGTAGTTTTTGCGTCCTTTTTTGTATTGTAGAAGTAAATATGATACAGGAAGTCTCAATCTTACCAAAAACTACTTTGTCTAGAGATTTCTTCATGGAACAAATGTTCGTTCTTTACAACTTCTGTTATATCAAGCATGCAAGCTCAATGTTATGAATGAAACTATTTTAATAAAGCCTAAAACATGCTAAACGTTGTCATGGAATTTAAAGTTGTGTCTTCAAATATATATGTCAAATTTAGTTTAACGCAGCCCGTTCAGTGAGAGATTTTTGAATTTGTATGCCAAAACACGCTCCACTGTTACAGAATATCGTGCACTTTTATTTCTATGAATGTTTATGAAAATTTCACGTTCGAGTGTGATGACGCATTCAAATCAACCGTGTCGACGTAAATTTGGCAGCAATTTTTTTGTCTATTTCAGAAAGACCATCAGATTAAGATGTGAGACTATTACAAAGTACTCGAAATTCGAATTTGAAAGATGCTTTTGCTTTATACAACCTTGCCTTGATAGAACATAATATAGAATATAGAAGCAACTATTACCCATTATTCTCGTGACTTCACAGACCTTGAATACGATAGTTATATAGTGTCTTTGAGCATTCTTATCCTCTAAACAGGACTGGTATCTTAGTGTGACACCATTTTTTTTTACAAGACCCCATTGATCAAACTTACGAAAGCTTATAATGATATATACGTAGTTGGAGTTTGTCATCTTGTACAGTCGAGGAATCCTACGATAACTGTAAAAGATTTAATTAGATATGATTAAGAGAATTGGGAAAGATTCTTGAAAAATTAAATTTGCAACCTTCCCAAGATATACACAGTTGAGGATTAGCAAAAACATGTACATGGTGAAAACCGACTACATCTATCTGAAAGGCCGAGATCGTTACACTACTCTACTAAGTCTGGCCGGGACTATCTCGGTTTTAGAGAACTGATTGTGCAGCAGCTCGATTAATTAATTTGATGCATTACTAATTACTAGAAAGAGCTCGACTTTGCGTTTGCATCACAATACTTTGCGAGTGTCGTCTACTAGATCTGACCGCCGCCGTCCCCGCCGTCCTAATGCGATTTCCTCAGAGATGGCTGATCCGATTTCCACCAAACTTGGTATACAGACTCTGGTGGAGGTCGGACAGAACCCTATTGAATTTCAGGTCAATAGGTCAACTCCAAAGGTCAGAGGTCACCAACGGTTCAACATTTTTACATAGGACCTATATCATGCGGCACATGATTTTAGGTCCATTTTTGACCAGGATTACGAATCCACAGTCCGTTTGTTAAAATTCGGCTTGTAAGGTCCTGAAATCAGGGCCTTAATTTTTCAAATATGCAAATTTAATGGATCTATGCCGTGTGGCACATGATTTTAAGTCCATTTTTGACCAGGATTACAAATCTGCAGTTTGTTTGTTAAAATTTAACTTTTAAGGTCCTGAAATCAGGGCCTTAATTTTTCAAATATGCAAATTTAATGGATCTATGCCGTGTAGCACATGATTTTAGGTCCATTTTTGACCAGGATTACAAATCTGCAGTTTGTTTGTTAAAATTTAACTTTTAAGGTCCTGAAATCAGGGCTTTTCTATACGTTGCTATAAAATACTGCGCTTTGTACCATAGAATATTCCCCAAAAAAATATAGAATAGGAAATATTTTCTTTTGTATTTCTGTTATAAGAATTAAAAGTAGTGGATTAATTTATTCGTATGAACAATTTCAAATACAGTTACAGGAATAATTACTCTGCGAAATTTTTATTACCATATTCAATATTTGTTGATTAATATGTGGGTAATGAAAATGTTGGACAGAAAAAAAACAAGAAAAAATTGATATTGACAATATTTCTCGTAGGATCCACTATAGTAGCTTAGAGACCACCATAAATGTCTTCGATATGGATAATCTTGCAATTTTACTTTGGTAGGTAAATAATATTAACATGTGCAACTTTAGAGCAACAGAAATATCATAGAATGCCGGCGAACGTTTTAAAAATTTATGACATCAATGAAAAGGTTTAACTTAGCTGTTTTGTGATCGGCTCATTATAATTGCAAGGCCAAGACGAAGGTCTTTGTCGAATTGTAGAATTTAATATGCATAATACATAATCATAATAAGCATCTCTGGTAAACTATTAAAAGACGCTCGCTGCTAGGGTTGCATGAATAAACCTTGGAATAAACTTTTGGTTTACAACTTATTTGCCTGGTGTAGAAAATAAATTAGATGGAAGCATTACATCTTAAATAGCTCTTCTGCTGAAGCAGCGAGCTATAATGATTGTCCAGAGTCTAAACTCCAGGCAACCATTTTGTAACCATAGAAGTAGTCAATGTTCACCGATATAACTACTTCCTTAAAATTGTATGTACAAAAGAAGGATAGGTAATATAAAATTTGGTTCTTTCCTAGGCGGACATTTCTCAAAAAAGAATATGAAAGGACCCTGGGGAGAAAGTGTTCATCAGCACTACTTAATTTCCCATTGGGCGTTTGAATATGAAACAATGACCTACATGACTAAAATGAGAATGAGGAGCGCACTTAGCTACACAAATTTCTAGAGGATAGAGCAATATACAGTTAGTGCACTTTTTGTAAAAATGGTTCCCTGCATGTTGCATATCACACCAAGCATAATATGAGCAGTATTAAAATTGTTGAATGGGGAACTTATTGCCTCCACTTTGGATAGATGGTAAACATCATTGAACGACTATTAAATTACTATATTTCACAAGGATGGAAACCTGAAAATTTAAAGATCAAGGTGCGGCCCAAAGCGTTAAAGTAAAGCTATCGTGCTAAAGAATAACAATAAGAACTATCATATTATAGAATAAAGCACACCTCCATCCAATGATTGCCAAAACAATGCACTCAATGCAGTTCTAGGTCATGAGAGAGAAGAGATTTTATGGCTCAATTAGTTTATTTGTGCGTATAGTCAGTCATTGACAACTTTATTTTATCGGATTGTTCTCGTATGTATTACACATAATATGACAGTGTATCATAATAATAACAAAATAAGTCCGTTGTATTTTAAGTTTAAGCTCCTCCTCTATATGCACAAGAAGTTGAATGACCTGTAGAATAAATAATTTAATTGATATCAAACGTCAAATAGACTTTGGATAATTTTTGCTACCATTTTGTAGCTGTACAAGCTATGAATATAATAAAACGTACCCTGCATATCTGACTTAGGCATCCATTCCTCAATAGGCGATATTCGGTGAAAGTCTTGGCGAACCTTGACAAAAAAATAAATGTTGCAACTAGTACAAATAATATTCATCAATGGTTGTTTCCCGTTTTTGACACTTACCATTTCCACTTGTTGAAAAACTCGTAAAAAATTTACCCCAATTAGTTTTCTTAAATCCACTTCAGTCCAAGACTTTTTTATTAATGTTTCTATCAGGGTTGGATATTTGGATACGTCTTCTAGTCCATTTGGAACACTAATAAAGGACAAGGAAGCAATTCCTGGTATAACGTTTTTCTTACAACTGGCCAAACCGCCAAAGATGGCTTTACCGAAAAACTGGTTTATATGGCAATTAAAAAATATTCTGCTTTAATAAAGTACTATAATACTTGTATAAATACAAGGAATATGAATCAAATTGGCTAGACGTCTGCAGATTACAGAGTTCCAGAATATTGCCGTGACAAGATAATATTTGGACAAATCTTATTAGGATGAAAGCATATCAAACGTGTTGCAAACGGGCAAATAACAGACAATCATTATTAGCTGAAAATTCTCGATGTACATTGCATATAATAAGAAAAGAGAAAGCTGAAGCAAAAGCATAAATATTTTACTTGTATAACTGAACTTTAAAGTTGTCTACGCATTAATTTGCATGTAAAGCATACGGATTCCGCTAGTACTCGAACTCAATTTTTTCACCGAGTAAAACATTGACTTACAAATTGATCCCATCGAAGCCAGCACCGATTCCTACATGATCCACACCAGCTATCTGACGAATGTGTTCGATATGTGCTGAAAAATGCACCAAATTATAAAACTGACGTTATTTTCAATTTATGATAAATATTCAGTTTATGGAGTAAAACGTACATATATTTTGGATTCAAAAATTTGGAAAAATAAGTTTCCTTTATAAATGAGGTAATTTTCTGTTCGGTGTTTAATTAAGTGTACATATAACTGAACCTGTTTTCGTTTTTCATATCAATCATTATTCATTCAGCATACTACCGCAGGCACCGGATTGCTTCCGTCCCAACCAGTAATAATTTACCTGCTTTTCGAAAATAAGACGTTTGTGCCTTCGTGCGTATTTTACATGCATGTGTGTATATTTTTACTAAATTTTTACTTGAGAGCTTTCGCGGATATCTGTGGTTCGAGCCAGTAATGGCCAGCGAACAAATTGTGCAATGGCAATGATATATGCTGGTCAGGTACGGCATGTTTTTTCTTTCTTTTCATGGGACATTTGTAGTTTTGCGCTTTACCTAAACTTGAGAACGAACAAGCTTTGGTAGAAAACTAGCACTAGAAAATGTCATGTGAGTAACAAACGTCTCATGCAAAACTATGAAAATAATGGAATTCTTTCTTTATTCACCGTTCAATTCTCAAAGTTACCAAAATCGCTTCACGCTTTCTCCAGATACAAATTCTCTCTGAATATATATTGTTGCTATGTGTACAATCATATATTTATTTATATATGAGTGTATGAATTCCCTTACGTAGTCATTCACTCTACTATATTCGCTGCATGCATCCAACAATTGTTGTGCACGACCAAGAAAAAAATATTGGAGAAGCCACTTCCCGGAACCCAAGAAGTGGTGTTGATTTGCTTACCAATGACATCCTGAATGGTTGCAGTCTCATTGCAAGCAACAAACACGTTGTAGAAGGAGACCATAACAATTCCTCCATTGGAAGCCTACAAAACGAAAATACGTTATAGGAAAAATGTATATTTACTATTATTACTTTGGTAAGCAGGTGAATTGAGAAATAAATGATAATATTTTTGGGAGAGTTCCAGCACTGCGAGCACTTTCAATGTTTTATTGTTACATTTTTGAGTGGTTGAAATTTTGGTTTTCTTACACAACGGAGAGGAAAGTAATAGAATGAGTTGTGAATTCAAAAAATACATGCAAAATTGAAAGATATAATATGATATTTTTATTCTATCAACTATATGTTTAGGGATATGTTCAGCCTAAGTGAAAATACAACCTATGAGGTGTTATGGTATAAGTTATTTCAAAAACAGTTTTCTGATCCTCTTTACAAAAAAATATAAAAAATATCAAACTTACAACTTGCTTAAGAATCTCGTCAGGCACGTTTCTTGAGTGGTTACAGAGTGCTGAAGCGGCTGAATGGCTGAATATCACAGGAGCTCGGGACACTGCCAATGTGTCCCGCATCGTAGGCACACTTACGTGAGCCAAGTCGACTATCATCCCAAGTCGGTTCATTTCTAACACCACCAACTAAACCAGAAAGTTTAAGAAAATTGTTTCTTATACATTCTGGCATCATGATTTTTTCAAGCATATGAAGTCTACATAATATTGCATTGATTCAACATGTGCTTTTAAGACCCAGTTTATTAACCACTACAATAACCAATAATTTAATAGCCACTACATTTCTAACCTTTCCAAATTCCGTAAGGCCACCACGTTCAGGTGTATTATTGTTATTATTGTCAGATGCAGCGGAATCGGCCCTGAAAACATTAAACCAACATTAAGTGACCACTGTCATACATACATTAAATACATACAAATCAGACATATATACATATTTAACTCTTGCAACAAAAATCTTTTTTGGTAATAAACTCATTACATTTATTATTCACTTCATACACAATGTAGAAGTGGCTATCATCAAAAAATAACATAGCATATATTTGGCATGATAGTAAACTCATGGAAGCAAGTAAATTAGCAAACAAAGAAAGAACAAACTGTCAGGCGGTGATGACCAGCCCTCTTCAAGTAGATTTCCCACGAGCCTGTCGGTGAGTCGATTACCACCCGGACGGTTGTTTCATTTTACCAGTTCAACTACTCGGGCGTACAAAGTAACGGTTTATTTGCTCGTTTGCAAACAAGAGACAAGAAGACAAACCAAAACAACAATAGCTTGTGTATCAGTGACCATACAATTTTTACGTGGGCTCTATGTTGAAACTAGCTAAAATAGCTTAAGATGAAACAAACAAAGCCAAAACAAGATTTTCGAACGATGAAGAGAAGATGAGACCTGCATGTTGTTTGCTTCTCTTGCGAGGTTTATACTTTCAGTCATTTTAGTCTCAGATGTTCATTCACATAATATAGCTTTCCACCTTACATATTTCTCTTTATTTTTTGTTGTCGGAACTTAAACAACTTGTTTACTCATACATACAAAATACAATTCTCTAATGAAAGATACAGGAGAAAGAACGACATAGCAAAAAGTTCTATCAATGCCTGCTTATAGGCCCCTGCTGCATAGTGTGTGGACTGTGGGTCTACCTACTACAATGTGGGCTTTAGCAGAAAAAGCCAAATCTTGAAACAAACAATAGTTTCTCTTCTCTCTCCACGGTAGACAGAGGCAGTTAAAGAGACACATGATGACAAATCGTGTAATAGCCTGTGGACATCCAAGTGGTCAACGTATTCAACGGGAAATGGAGGGGAATAATTCATGGAACCAGCAAAAAAGAAAAGAAACCGTGTCTTTCATGACATGCATGCTTGCATTCAGTTTTTCATCTCGTAGGTTCTCCTTTGTCGACGTTCGTTTTTCTTTAAGCTACAGAGGTCCTGGCTCACAAAATCGTCATCATTGGGACATTTGTGTGTTTTCGTATGTGTAATTCACAACAAAAAACGTCATATCGTATTGCCTTCTTGTGTACCGACCTGGCAGTGAAAAATGCCATGTCAGACTATGATAAAGCTCTGCAAAGGAAACTGGTTTTGGATTTACGTGGTTTGCGTAGGTCTTCCGGGTAAACTCATATGCAATATATGCTTTCTAAATTGCCATATTTTCCCATTTTTCATAAAAACAGCCACAAATCAGATTAATTTCTTCAATTTTGCCACAATTCGGAACCTTTCAGTCACCAAGTGTCATGATTCCAGTGCTTAAATGTTGTGAAATAAGCAATGCGCAATATGACTATTCAAAGCACGCAGTGCATAGAAAATGGTATTATGGTTATAAAATTAGATGGTTAATGAATGAATCTCGACTTTAACAATTCATGATCCAGTGAAACATCTAATTTAAATGCTATAAATAATCAGTAAGTTCAATAGATTCATTTTATACGGAGAAAGTTTGAATTTGCGTATGGTAGATTTACAGCTAGCATAAAAGCACATAGCCAAAATAGTAACACATTTTTTACATTATGTATAATGTAAATCTTTTTGTCAGTCCTTATTTATATTTTACGCTGTATTGTTCTTTGCATTAAGTAGTGATGAAATTAGCCTGCTATCATTTTCCATAGAGTAAAGAAGCAAAAATAACGTTACAAAGTAAGTTTTTTATAACAAAAAGTCCAATATGCATAAATGCGCAGTAATTCATTTATATGGAAAATAAAGTAGTGCTTTGTACGTTTTTTACCAGATCATCATTATGAATGGGTAACTCACCAGGGAGTGTTGCAATTGTGAGTGAGCGTAAGATAGCGAACTCCAAGCTCGTAAAACATTCGAAGCACGGCCAGACTGTTTCCGATGGCATGCCCTCCTTCCACTCCAATCAGGCTGGCTATCCTTCCCGACTGATGAGCTTTCTCCATTTCTGCAACAACACACACAAGTACAATGTATTGCATTAACAATGAAGACAATAGACTGATGTGAATGAACTTGTTGGAAAATAAGAGCACAATTACATTCTTCCAAATTAAAATTAGCATTACTAATTAATTACGGATAAACCCTCTAGGAGACTTCTCACAAAAATGTTGAAGGATGAAGTTTTTTAAAAACACGTCACACACATTAAATAAGCCCTTACTAAGTTACTAAATGCAAAAGACGAGTAGGTGTCATATGTGCGAGCTGAATGACAACTAAGAATAAAGCGGATACACGACGACACATTATTGTGTAGATATTCGATGCAAACTAACTCACATTCAACTTTCGCAATTACTTTGCAGTGCTCTCCAGCCCCCAGTTTTTTTTTTTTGAATATTTGTAATTGAGCCTCAATTATTAAGTAATATCACGTATATACCAGGAGACCTTTCTGAACTACTACTGGAGACAACAACAATCTCTTTATAAACTTGGAGTAAATAGAATTTATCAGCTCTTTCTGCACTAATTAGAAGAACTATTTTATGTAGTAGCATTGCTAAAGATACGAATTCATAAAAATAATCCTTCTCGTATCCAATCATTTTCAGTCAAACAAAATGAGTACCTAATGCATAAAATGTCATGTCCTTACACTCGTGCATCCAAAAACCTTCTTTAGAATAAAAATGAGTATTATATTCACTTTATTTGACAACGTTATTATGTAGAAAACAACAAATAAACAAAATGTATACACGTCATACACGATTAAACTTGTGAAATAAATAAATACTCAAAACAATAGTTTTTAAACGGCAACTATTACTGCTATTCATTTTATTTTGCATTATTTCGAAAACGGTTTCCCAATCAGAATGCTTTATTAATAATGAAAAATGTAGGAAAAGGAATACGACAATTTCCATGGCAATACAGAACAAGTGCTCAGTAAAAAAGTTAGCGTTAGCTATCGACTGAGACAGCTTTAATAGAAATTATCAATTTTAATCATATGCACTTAAATTTTAAACGTTAGTTTTAACAGATAACTCCATTTTTGTTTGAGATGTAGTCTTTTTGTTTCTTCAATGTATATTCATCTAACCACGAGAGATACATAATAAGAATGATGTGTGTATGCTGTGTCTAGCATAATCATCATGCATGGAAAATAAACTACTCTTGAGAAAGTGACAATACAACAAAGCTTATTGTTTTGTGAATTTATTTTTCATACTAGAAAGTAAAAACATCGTTTTCCTTATTCCAGAAGCCCGAGAAATAAAAATACGTTTACCAAGTACCACTTCACTGAAGTGCTAGTTTCCAAGTAATTAGTCTCAAGCAGACACGTAGCGCGTAGGAGTGTAATCGTGTGTTGGTAGCTGAACGCATTTTCTAGTATACTGTTGTTATTCCACATTGCATTTAGAACGAATTGGTAAATGAATTCGTTTTATTTTCGCAAAATGCTGAACCAGCATCGAAATAAATTATAATCAGGCCAATAGGATTAGCAGACAAATTGTCCCGGTTGGTAGGGTAGTACCCAGGCAAGAAGTGTTTAAGAAGCTCGCCTATTTCGGAAATTACTAGAGCTACGGCAAACAGTGGAACGCAAACCCAAGAACCACGGCGATGGATACCTAATCTGCCATATAGTTACTCAAACTGTCCAATACATTTTAAATGTGCGGTTAGGTAAACCATACTTTTACTTAGGTTTAGATTTATGCGTTTGGAAATACACCTTATACATTAAGGATTATTATTTCTATAAAGCGGTGCAATTATCATGCAATTACTTCCCGAGAAATCTGCCTTCACATTACAAGACTAGACTTGAATGTTTGAAAATTAAGCGAATGAAAAGTCTATATTTTTCGGATTGTAGTCTCTCAGTTAATTTGAATTCTGCACAAAAGATACTTTTTTGAGAGCAGCTGGAAAAAGAAAAAAACGGAAGTGTGGAAAACGCTGGTTGATGCGACGTGAAGTGAGTAATGTGTACTTAAACAGATTCATGTGGAAAACCCGCATCTCACAAAACGCATACATTTCCAATTCAGAATCGAAAACACTTCTTCCTGATAGGACTTGAGTAATATTTCACTAAAAATGCGATACGAACCTTCCATTTTTAGGACAGTTTGACACTTGCTATTAGTTTCAAAAGCCTATTCATGCGATGAGATGTGTGGGAAAAGTGTGAACTGAATGTACGTGGAAAAAAGCTAAAACACGAACATCGCTCCACAGGACAAGGGTAGTGGCGCATTTTCTATAATTTTTCGTATTATATAAAAATTGCATGCACTTTTACCAAATAACTTAGCAGGGTCGCCAGACATGTCGCGTTTTTCTCACCAAATCATTATATTATAGAATCATTGGTTATAGGTTGAGGTAGAACGTATCATTTTTGCAAGAACGTTTATACATAGTGATATACTATTACTGACTAGAATCATCATCATCATCACTGAGATCATCAAACAGCTCAAAGGCTAAATGGTCCAGGAAATAAGAGTTGGCTAGAACCGAAGACCTTTCTCTGGTTTTTCTGGTGAAAGTATGTTATACAGACGGTTTTTGGAAGGTGTGGGGCTTACAGGGTCACACGTTCTTCCTCTGGCTCTTGAAGAAGACAATGGTAATATGCTTCCCTCATTGGTAGATAGATTGCATAATATATTTTGTATGTGCATATTTCTCATATAGGTACTTACATCAAGCTGGGCAAGCAGTTGGTGGAATGAACTAGATTTTCCACTCTTGCAGAGTTTAGATAGAGTGTAGGCTATATAATGCATAAAGTTAATCAAATATTCATGACCTTTCATCTCTTCCCCAGGAGGTTTGACACACACACTCCGTCAAAATGGTATGGTCGCTAGCTTAAAAGGATTTTGTGCTTCCACTACAAATACTAGTACTCCTACTCAGGCGAGACGACATAAACACTGGTATCTATTCACTATTCACCACCACTGGTAATTTCTAATAGTTGAGAACACAAATAATATGGGGACATAGATACATGTCACTTGTATGCGTATTGTGAATCCACCCCAAAAATGTTGATTTTCTCCGGTTGTGTGTACCCACTATACACTCAAAGTGACACTGTGCTTCACAACCAAAACTATCCTGGTCAATAATAGCATTAAAGAAAGTATATGCATTTTGGCAGATAGTTTGTAACTGCAACCACTTATATGACAAATACATGATATTATGATTTTATTATGCATGTATGGCCACCGCATCGTCGACACTAAAGGCCTCAGTGGTGTACGGTAAAAAATCGTGAAAAAACAATGTTATATAAGAAAATAGGAACGATTATTTAATATCTGCTAAAGCAGATGTTGGAAACTGCAAAATGCCATCTTCCAAAACACCATAAACGTGATCCTACTAGTGCTACTAAACCCATCTTTGCTGGTTTGCTATTTGGCTCTCGTCTCCTCTATTGACTTTATAAATGCTCGGTTAACAACTCCTCCGGCATTTGGCTATAATGCAGTGAAGCTGTTTTTAGATGACACAGAATATTGAGTACCTAGGGCATCCCCGATGACTTTTATAAAATGTGTCAAAAGCGGCGAAGGAAGATCGTGCATACAAGGAAAAATTCAAAAATGACACGTACACATTACCATGAAATGGTCTTGTCTTGTTGAGCCGAAGGGAAAAGACACAAACAAGATCCGAATAACCAAACAAGCAATCCGTTCGTCCATTTTATGATCATATAAAAAACTTTTGCTTTTCCAGATGCTCACGTTGCGAAATACATTTTGAGGAAAACACAGTCCAGTCTATACTCTAGTAGAAATATATAGTTGAAAACTGTTGCAGTAGTAAAATAAAATACAGATACTACAACTTATTATACCTAGTTGTATTAGAAAAAATATACTAGTTGCCACTCAAAGATTTTCATGCAATTTCATGTGAATAATTTTCATGCAAAGGTTTACTTTATCATGAGCATCGTCCTTATACCTAATGGCTTTTCTTTTAAAAGCAAAATTAACTGTAGTTTTGATAAACGTGATATTATTACCGTTTCATCGTAAGGGTTACTATTTTTCATGCATAATTTAAGCTGTCATGCTTTCCAAGCCAAGTAATACGATTAGCATCATTACCTTGAACATCATGAACAAGTCTCAGTTGTGCAGGATATTTTTTCACAAGTCTTCTGATTACGTCTATTTGCTCCACAGCAATCTGCACGGCATCCAAGTGTTGAGCAGAGCAAGGCACATAGGCAGACCATAACTTGAAATGACATGAAAAAATAGTTTCACATTTACGCCTCCATGTCCTCTCATCATCACTTTTCCCTCTCTAGACACGTTACGGCCAGTGAAAGTAATATTTTTATTTTGACGGCATGCAGGGTCAGAGCTTATACACTAAAGCAGGTTTTTGCATTGCGCAATCTCTCTGGTTTCACAATTATCCATGAACCGTAGTGTAAATAAATAAAACTATGCGTAGTTAAGCCTCAGACTCGCCTACCCACCAACCACCCTAAACATATTAACTATGGATTATGTAATGCTGCAGTTTGCATGATGGGATTTTGATACTTTGCTCTTGCTCCACAAAACTTGTAGAAAACTGGGCAATTCATTAATCATTTCCTTTTTGATCTCTACTTTTCATACTTCAACATTACTTGAATGGGAAAACTGTTCGGTAAACAACTGGTCTGGTAATCCAAACAGAAATAATAATCCTACCAAACCTTAGAGCTGATTATACAAAATGCATACCTATAGTTAGTGGAAAGGGTATAAAAGGTAGATATCGCATTATACGGTATTAAGATTACGAAGCCTGCCTGAACCAGCTCAAATTCGTTCCTCCATCTTTCCGTGCTCATGACTCAGAGAAAGCAAGTTGGAATGATAAAATGTTTGTTTACTTCATGTATTTGCTTAGCCCTCTTGAAATGCTGTAGTAGAGATCAAGACGTGTCTGCATTTAGAAGATCACACACAACTACGCACGAGTGATTGTCTTAGCACAGGAAAAGGAAGGAGTAAGCATTTCACAACAAGTAGTTTTGCAAAGTAGCTACTTCATTCTTGACGGGTGTAAAAGAAACTAGTAAGATAAATTTCCTTCCCGTAAGGGACATGTGCAGGCTATATAATATTTTTATATAGGAAGGTATCATGTTACAGGAAGATAGTAAAGATATTAGTGTGTAATTTGGGTATGCTACTAATTTTAAGTTAGAATAGTATAATTTTCAGACACATAAAGTGAAAGTTTGTTTTAACAATGACGGTAAAAATTTTATTTGGAAACTCGATGGTTTAATTACTACACTATAATATGCTACTAGTGCTTGCTTACACTTTCATTGCTTTACCTGAGCTCCAACGCCTCCTCGCTTCAGTCTTATAAGATCTGTATGGGACCATACACTCCCAGCAAATGGATCAGCCTACAGAAAAAAGATCACAAAAGAGAAATTATAAAACCAACCGCATTTAATAGCTTTCATTTGACTTCCGTTTTTAGGGAAATGTGACTTTCTGCAAAGTTATGATATGCTTACATTATACCAAACCATTCTATCAACGGACTAAGCTAAGTAATCAGCGTTAGATTTGCTGGTGGAACAGAATCGTCTAAAGTACCCATTGCTGCGTTATATAAGTGGGCAAACTTGTTTTAGTACAGAAGTTTTTATTAGCAGGATTAGGTCCTTTCTGGAATCGCCTGGAAAAAAGTTTCTTTTTTCGTTAATGTATATTATGAGAACACTTTTGTAATCGAGAGAATGCTGCTGACAATATTGTGAGAACAATACTAACTAAATCTGAAACTACACACTGTGCTGTGCTAACGGAATAAGTCTCAGTGAAAAGATTTTAAAGGGCTACAAGAGGGAATAGAATGATAAGAGTGCCACTTACGCACTTTAATTTATATGCACGTCCTAATAAACTCCTACCACTACTACCGCTTTCATTCTCATTGAACAAAGTTTCAGGCTAAAAGCTGAAATACTAGAGTCGGGGTATTGATAACCACTCAAGAGAAGAAAATGAACTTTTACCTTGGTAAGATCAGCATCAAAATGAAAGTCCTTTAGATGATTCTGCAAAAACTTTCTCAGATTCCAAGGAAAGTCATTGTGCCTGGAGGAACAGAAAAAAGTAATAAGTAGACATATATAGCTTTTTTGTAAATTAGGATCAGTTGTTTCAATACTTTTCAAGTTCTTTAGCTTGAACTCGGTAAATGAGCTTGCATAGCTACTTCATCTACAGCCAGCGTTATTTAGTCACACTCGTGCATTGATACGGAACCGTATTTTAGTTTCAAATGGCTTATTGATAAAAATACGAGTATTCTCGATTTTTGCCATTTAAAATAGCATAAGTAGGTCACACGCCCGCACATTGAGTCCTTTATTCACCAGCAATTAATTCAGATTTTTTTCAAAAATAGAATACGTAGAAGTTTTCGAGCAATAAACAGAGTACACAAATGAGTAGTACTTCAATTTCAGAGTAAATCCATAAGGATTTCAAAGTTGACTGGAACTGAACATTAATCCCTCTCTGCTTTAATCAAAACTTCAATATTAGTACCTAAGTGCTTTGCGAGCAAGAGTACGCAGGAAAATATGATATGAGTGAGTGTATTTTAAGTGTATGAAATTATGACTTGCTTCTTTAGGCAGAAATCAACACTATCAGCATTCAGCAGTAAACATGTTTTTTAGTTCCTATAATACTACAATATATGACGCGTACTATTTTTTAGCTACAAAAAGTGTATTTAGTATAAACCAACATGTATTAAATTGTGGCATTTACTACAACAAATTCTAATTTATCCCATGAGTATTATTTGTGCATCATGAAAAATAATTTGTAGTAATTTACAAATATTCTCATTGATTTCATTGAATAACAATTTTATATACTTCGTCTGAACTGAAGTACTTTCATCTAAAATTTCTTATCGCTTGCGGTTATATAAATGTAAATGTAAACTCATGGACAATATATATACTATTATAACAAGCCCATTTGTTATAAAACTGATTTACTCACGCGGAATTGATGATTGGACAGTTTATAGACAAATAACTCGACTCAATAGACTCAAAACGACGGACAACCCAGTTTTATGTGTAAAATCTTTTTTTAAACAGCTACTATATTGTTTTCTCTCATCTCTGTTACTTATCGAGTTCAAAAAGGACTTGAAGAAGTTCTTTCCCTCTCAAAAAGATTGATGAATGAATAGCTATGAAATTACTGTACGGGTGTTACATTCTAAAACCATTCAGCAGAAAGTTTTTGTGTCATTTCACTTCCCACATTACGCTCAAATCTACTTATTCAGACCAACAAACCCGGACTCGTTATATTTTTAGCAAAAGTAAACCGAATCACTTTCCCCCATTCATTTTTTGCTTCACAAACGCAACCGACATGAAAGTATTATTGTGGTATTACTACACCACTTTTCATGAAACCCTTATGCTGCGGTCATGACACAAGAAGGCGAAACTCATAACAGCAAACAGTAGCCCGGAGGCTTCAGCGTACACACGCACACACACAAACACAAAAAACTTCTGCTGCTCTATGAAATCTATTTCTCTTCTATAATCCACAGTTTTTTCTATGCGCGCTGAAGAGAAAGAGGGCATGAGAAAAGACAAAGATGATTATGAGCCAAGTCTATTGGTTTTTTCTTTGTTCCAGTACTTCACCGAATGGTGGACCCTTTTCTTTCTTGCAGCATCATCACTGCCATCACCATCATCATGTGCAGCCAGCAAGTCCTCCTCAAATCTCCCCATTCATTTTCTCCCTCTTCGATCTCACTTTCTCTCTATTTTTGTTCTTTGCAAGTTTTAACATAATATCCGTCGGCTAAAAAGAAAATTTAGAAACGGCAAATAGGTACTGTTCCACAAGTTACAGCATTGCTGATCTATCTGTAAAAAATACTCTTTCCAATGTATGTGCCTCTCTACTCCATGCAGTCGCGTTTGCTTTTGCTACTTCTTTTCCCTTTGTTTTGCTTTGGTAGCCCACATGGGGTTAAATTCATGAGGGAAGAAAAGAAATGGACGGATGAGAGCTGGGGTTTATCCTTTGACAACCGACTTGGGTAACAACTGCCGATCACTTCCAGCAGATCTTTTGCAACACTCATGAATTTTTATATGTTGCGTATATGCATGCGAGTACAATTTTTACAAGTTATGTATCTACGATTTATGGGCACTTACGGTCACTACTAGTACAATATCTTTAGTATTTCTTTGTATGAAAAATTGATGAACAGATAGCATTCATGTGCGTTGAGTTACGCGTCTTGAAGTTTCTATATCCTATCATCAATACCGCTGGAATGGTCTCCCTTTGAGCGTCCTGCCACATGCAATCAGCATGGTACGGTAAGGTTTTAGAGACTAGGTAGGAAGGCAGGGCACTGATGCATTTCCTCGGTGAAAAACAATGGAAAATGCGAAAGATTTTTGTAATAACTAAGCCGCACATGGGACAAGCAAAGATTTTGGGAATCATTTTCTTCTTCGCGTGGGGCACAAACAAGTGCACATGAAAAGAATGTGCTAGGGTGTATACCTAGACAAGTCATGGTGTTAGGACAGGAAAGCGGAAAAAAATAAATGGTACAAGATAGCACAAAGAGATAGCTTCTTTCGTCTCTGCAAAGTTTTGTTCAAGATTCCTGCGAGCATGAAAACTATTCTGTTTTGCGATAGGAAACTAGATTTTCTCTTGAACAAAAAGGCTCATCTACTACAACGATGTGTCTTCCTTTCACAAAGAATAAATAGGTAAACTGATATGGATACTTTATTTTTACACAAGCATATCTGAAACAGTCTTTGCTACTTATAATCAACCCCTTAGTTGCCCATCTAACAGACCATATTCATCCACTTTTTTATTTTACACTCTCCACTTTCTTCATCTTACCCGTCAACGAGAGGTACTTCGGTGAGTAATTTGCGGACCATATCGTGACTAGGTCCACCGGTCCCTTGCTGACTCTGCATCTCAAGAGCTATAGGCACCCCGATGGCAAAACATAAGGCTGCTCCAACGATAACCACTCCACTACTTTGTGCACCAAGAGCGACACCAAAATTGAACGGTAGCGGTTGTGAAAGGACGTCGGTGAGCGGCAACAGCGGCGATGTAATGGAATGGAATACATGCGTGGATATAGAAGAGAGACAGCATAAAAAAGAGGAAAAATAAAAAGAGACAACAAGTTAAATCTCTGACATTTATCCTTTTATTTCTTTTTATTCAACAATCCCATAAGCTGTTATTTAATTCTTGTCACATTGCACATTAGACCCGGCGCAAGAAATGTGAGATGGGAATAGAAACGAAAATGCAAGACTCGAATACGCTACTGCGTAAAATGAATTAAGGGCTAACCATCGTTCTGAATTCCATTACTACAAACTATTACATTATACAAACGCACCACATAAATTCATTATATGAGAAGTCAACGGCATAAAATATTTTAAACAATACGAAGCTAAAAACGCTTGTTCTAAATATAAACGTATGAGGATCATATTACCCATTGTTTATCGCTTTCACTATGAATCCATTTGGTTTGTAATGTGCAACGGAATTACATTTTAAAGTATGTACGAGTATTTTCTAGGTCAACGGACGATTCTTTATGAATATTACTTTTACAAAACACGGAGGGTGCTTGGTCTTTTTGCTAAGAAAATGAATAATATAAGAGCTTACCATAGGAGACAAAACTGGCGAAAATCCAGATCACAGCAGAGTCCTAAACAGGATTCAAATATACATTGTTATACTGAAAAGTACTACAACAGGAAAATAAAGTGTTTTATATGTATACTTTGCGGGACACGAATATATCCATTGTCCCTGTAATACAATACTATAATGATTATATTCAATATATGTTTTACTCGGAATTCAATGGAGAGTGGAATGTGTAAGATTTCCTTCTAAGAAATTTCTTTTATTTGCACGCTATGTTGTGTATGAGAGGTGGGAAAGATATTTTGGAGACAAAAACTCTTCAATGTACATTGTAATGTGTGATACACAGCGATTTCTAACCGGAAAACGAAATAAGTGAGTGAGACGAGCAAACGAAAAAAGTGAAATTCAATTTCCACGGTGTTAGACCCGAAGCCTACAAATTGTTCTTATTAGTGACGTTTATTCGTTTCCTTTATTTCCTTTTCTTTTTCTTCTTTGAGCTGAAAACTTAGCTTAAAACAGCGTTTTTGGTGGGCGACCAAATGGAAGAAAATCATGAGTCAGGAGTGTAGCATCATGGAATTTGAGCATTCGAAATACCTACGCACGTACATGGTTGTGTTTAGGGGGAGGGATGAAACATTCACGGATGTGCGACTGTGATCCACACAAAACAAGAAAATGTGAAACTTTAATAGTGAATGAGAATGGAGCAAAGTCAAAAGTGTAAAAAGGGAGTACGCAATACAGTGAAAGCTTTTGGAATGGAACATGCCTTACATTCCTTTATTTTACAGCTTACAAAATTACATTGGATTGCTCCCTGTTGCTGATCTAAAAACTCGTCCTGGTTTTACCACTAAAATTACTTTATTCTTTTGCATTTTTGAGACAACAAAACGTTTTTCAAGTGTTTGCAAGGCACTAAGGTTATCAAATATCAACAAACAAAACAATGTGTATAACCATCCAAAGAAGAATAAGATAAAAATTCTCATTAAGAAACAGTATAAAAAGTCTATGCATTCTTAGCACCCGTACTTTAGGACAAAGCATGTCCAGAAAATAAGAGAGGAATCATACACGCTGGAAATAGTTGAATACTTCATCCGATAAAATATGAATATTATTGTTCACAAACGATTTTTTACTTACGAAACAAAAATATCTTATTTTATTAATAAATTGCCAGCAGCTCCTTCCAACAGGTATCTATTACTACTGTATGTGGTCACCTTCTTTCTATAAGGTACCTTATGATTGGTAAACATGCAGAACTGTTTGGTGCATTGATATTTAAATAACTGAGAAAAAAAACTTAATCACCAAAAATTTATAATACAAATTTTTTTGCTTTCAGGGTTGTTTTAAAATGTGATATATTCATTATTTTCTACTTTTTTCCACATGTTATTTGTGTTAACGTAATATAGTTGTTTGTGTGCGTTTACAGGATCAAGTCAAGTTGCCAGAAGGCGAGTATGTCCTTAAAAGACCAACGTGTACAAAAAATATTCATACTCGTACATTTCAAACACTAAGCCATGTTAAATTCATTCTTTCCCTTGCTCACAAAGTATTCAAGTGAAGTAGTGTCCCATTTCACTTTTTCTCTGTTTCGGCAGTCCTGATGTGAAATATTCTGTGCCTCTCTTATTACCATTGGTGAAAGTAGTTACCCACACTTTCCCCCTTGTTCTCCATCTCAGCCCTCAGCAATCAAACTACTGTATCAAAAGGCTGTTGGTATCTGGGAAAGAATCAGTGTAAAAGTGGAAAACTGCTGCCGCGGCCAAACTGCTATTCCAGAAAAGTACAAAAGTCCAAAGAACGAAACCTGTCTCAACAATAACATAACGACTTTCTGTGTCTCGTTTTCTTGTGTTAGTGTAGTAGCAACATTACTGCTACAGAAAGTAGTTATTACAGTGGTGCACACTTTCATTTCTCTTTCTTTATTTTTTTCTAAATGATACAAGGAATAGAATCCAAAACACGAAAGGAGAGAAAGAAAACATTTTTAGGAAATAACGGATAACGAGTAGGATATGTATCCCTCTTCAATTTTCCATAGACCCCACCGTCGCCTTGCTAGAACATCGCCTGCTGAGCACAAAACTAACCTCTATGTTCTACGCCTTGCAGGCGATAGTGTAGCACGGCGACAATGAGGTCTATGGAAAATGGAACAGTAGTACCTATATTGTTGTTGTAATCGTTAGAGAGAGAGAGGGAGGAAGCCATAGTAAAATCAGACTGACTATCCCAGCGTCAAATCGACAAGAGCAAAAGTAGTGCCGTCGAGAAGACGTAGAACACTGAGCTACAGCTAACATTATTTTTCTTTTCATGACATTCCGTTTAGTTTGACTATATCCACTGAAAAGAAAATAGACTAGTGGATATTGGACGAAAAGCAAGTCGAAAGAGATTACAATGACATAATGACGAATCGACATGTCTTACTTTTCTTTCCACATGGTTGAAGCTGTTAAAAACTTTCCAAAGCCAATTATAAAAACCAAATATACTTTCACTACCGGCATTTGTTTGGTTCTAGATGGGACAGACAGGTTCGAGTTGTAGCACTTGTAGCAGTTAAGAAACTGCAAATTTTATTGTATTATGCGCTGAAGGAAAGCGTGATCTACATTCTCCTTACTTGAACACAAGGTACAGTACCTCTTTAAGTTACAGTACCGTTTTCTGGAAAGTCATCACAGAATATCAGAATATGTGACAATCACATTGTGACTGTTGCTCATTTTAAAAATACGGTACCTTGCTTGAAGATGCATCCAAATTTAAACTACTAACTAAGCAGTATTCATTTCTTTTAACATTCGTTTTTGAAAATGATCACTACTTTATGGAGACAGTTAAATATTTGAAGCTTGTAACAAGATAAATAAAACGACTATGAACTAATCAGTACAATTAAGAGAAGGCTTTGCCTTACATGGATGCCGAAGGAGGAATCGGAGAGTAATGCCAGCAAAATGAGTCTAACTTGCCCAATTCTCTGCGAATCAGCAATACTGACTCGCATAGTAAGCTAAAGCTTGATTTATGACCGAGGGTCACCTACTAGGATTTCAATTTGACTTATGGTCAGAATATTATAGATTAGTTAATCTTATTTTTCATATTATTCAAATTAGAAAGCAATTTGAAGGTGGAGAACAAGTACTTATTGTAGCCTTACTCTTCAAGTACATTTGTTTCATATTTGGACATCGTGCAAGCCTCCAGTTAATTTAATACGCACAGCATTCCACTGCTATCTCGTTGCTACTGTTCATGAAAGAGACGTTTTAATTTGTCGTGAAGCAGTGCATTCAAATTTATTTCGATTAAGTTGTAAGTCGCGTTAGCTACTTTGTACTTTTAATGTTCCTCAAACCGTATGTCTATTTTTAACTCTGCTTCTCTCGTTGTTACAAAAAATAAACTTGGAAAAATTCCGTTTGCTTTATATATATATATATGATTATTTGATTATTTGTAGGCGTTGCTTAGTGCCGTCAAATTTCTCGAGTAAATCAATGAATAAATCTCATCATTAGGCTGAGAAATATGAAAACTTTGGCTTTGACTCATTTGCCATCATCAGTTAAACCAGTCATGGTTCTCTCAAGTCTCTTTTAAACTCGAAATTTCTCTTGATGATGTGGGGAAAAGTGAAAAGGCAACAAAAATCCATGCTATGAAATCCTGCAAGACCAGAGATTTCCTTAATTCTGAAGACAATTTCCACACTGATTTATTTTCTAGCAGAATGCCATCAGAAACTGCATACTTTAGCAATTTTTTAGTCGTAAATCCTCAGGGTGATGTACTAGTTTACTATATATAGTACTTTATGTATGCGTGCTGCTTTTACCCAAGAGGCGCACAAGGAGATAAATTTGTAGTACATTATCAGCAAGACTATGTAATGGGAAAATTAGAATGAAAAGGCCTCCATTATAACCACTATGCCAAGGTACTAGTATTTTAAAAAATTTCTAAGCTTGATTTTCTTGGGTAGTTACTCTAAAAGAAACGCCGCATCTCATTCTCCACCAAAGTAACGCGTTTTCCATTTTCTCTATGCACAAAGTCCGTTGGAATACCCATGAAAAAGATTTTGATGACGACGTCGGGAATGATAATGTGAGAAGAAAAGCATTCAAGAATATGCCAGCATCGGCCATTACACTATTCACGTGAACTGTACGCAATGCATTTTACATTATAGCTATCATTATCCTTTCTGGAAAGATTACTTGCTTCACTTATAGCAACTCCCCTTTTAAGCTAGTTTTCCTGTGTCACCTATCAGTTAGAATTCACGAAAGCAAGTAAAATTACAATAAAGTCTATCATGTAACGGACAATTTACGGCGTTTTGTAAACGTACAAAACCTAGTCTTTACAGGTTCACCAGCAATATATCTGGCGGCTACAAGCTTTTTCCTTTGTACCTGATCGGCTCCCTTTCCCGTAATGTAAAAATCTGTCATAATAACTCTTTACATCAGATCATTCAATTTTGTCAGTAGCACATTCATTCCTGTCTTGAAAACTTTTTCCAGAACATGAGTGTATATTTCATTGAAAAATGACATAGTAATAGAAAACACGGTCTGTGAAATCATGTCCTTGTCATTCTTTGTCTTCCATTTGTTGGCGCGATTTTCCTTCCCATGTCTGAAAAAACTTAAGTAACCGATGTGCATTGTATTATTATTATTACAAACGTTTGTACATATTTATTATACATGGGAGCGTGAATGGTACCAGCTTCGCCATTTCTGAAGCATGATGCCTCTGCTTTGGCCTTATGTGTGCTGGCCTTATACCTGCTGGCTGATTACTTTCCGAAGCCCAATATGTTCCCCTTCCCGCTGGCTGAGCAGAGTCAATTCATCTCAATCCAAAACACGCTTTCCCCACTTTTCGGTATATCAAGTGCTTACGCAACCGGAACAAAGAATCATTTAGCTCTCTCTCAAGAAAAGTGAAATAAGCAGCAAAACTGAAGACACATGCGTATATTTCTTCAATATCCCACTCAAACTCAGAAATACACTGACTTTTCCTTTTTCGACAATCTACTGGAAAATGTCTTTCCTTCATTTCTTTGTACATTGTTCGCATATTTCTATATATTTGCAAAGGCTGTATGTTATAGTACATAATACTAGCTTGTGCATTCCCTCTCAAAGTTTACTCTGTCGGGACACCATCAAAGATGTGTATATATTTTCCATGTTTATGTTGAAACAGATTACCTACTGCTGCCGACACAACTCTTTTCTTTACTTCATTCGTTAATAATGTATCATGTATTTTCTCTGAACCAAAGTTTTGCTTCTCAGTGTTTGCACATTTTGTATTCGTTTATCTACTTACTAAACTGCTGCGTGAAGAAAAGTGTACCAAGAAGTAAATTCCAAGAGAACAACTTTTTTGTTCTTTATATGCTTTTGCTCTCTGTCTGCATATTATATTTGTATTTAGGAAGCAGCTTCAAACACGCCAGACGATGCGGCATTCATCGAACTCCAACATTGAAAGTCGACCTTACCAAAAGTCACAGAATCGTTTTTATCGTATATAACCAGCTTGATAGTATTACGCAGGAAACCTTTTTTTGTGCCACTGAACTATTGATAGAGGTAATGGGTACCTCAGTAGGGTTGACGGGGCAAAAGAACTACAAAGTAGTAGAAGAATAACATCTTTATCGTTATCATCATCGCTCATATTAAAGTAATGGTCAAACAATAAAAAGATCAAGCAACCAGACGCGAAGCACGAATATGTTGCATTATGACTTGGTAGGTAGACACCTATAATGTATGTTCAAGAAACCAGCAAGACACAACAGAAAGGAGCAGAGGAAATGAAAGAGAAAAAGGGATATACGTGGAAAGATACAATAATAATACAAAAATTGCTTTTTGCCAAGAATAGAAGTAAGGAAACGGAGCAAAACTAAAAAGGACGAAGGAAAATATCCTTGCAGAGCGTATTCTGTACGACAAAACATCATGTACAATTTGAGAAAACCATGCTTGAAAGAGTTTTCTTGTGATTTTTTATACTTTTTTGTCCTCACTGTCACTATATATTACATGTGCGTGTGATTTTCATGAATCTGCTTTACTGTTTAAGCCGCATGTTGTAATGCAAATACAAAGGGTATGCGAATCTGAACATTCTACGTAACAAAGTTTCAACACAAGACTATGATGCACAACATTTTGTAATAACTCATACCAGCTTACGCGCTTACAACTCTTTGCTCAAGTTGCGTTGTGTTGACGAATAAGTTGCTTGTATGTATATTTAAGTTTAGAAAATGAACTACAGTAATTTAAAAAGCATGTGTCGTAAACTGGTAAACACACAAGACATGTAAATATAAACAATGTTAAGTTTTCCATGTCACCATACTCTACCCTGCGCCCACGAGTACTTACATCCAAGCTAAAAATATCTCAGAAACAACTCTGAAAATAGTGTAAGCAGGAGTGTATGGTTTCAAATATTATGCACCCTTATTACTAACTACGTGCCTACTAATTATGTGTAGAAAACACAAATTACGTGTATAGGATTATGTGACAAAAACTGATTATCAGCAAATTCAGCATTTTTTGTTCACTCACCAATTTTATAAAATATATGCAAAACGTCTGTAGTCGGTAGAATAAAATTGAATTGAACCAATAAAATAAATTATTAGTTATAATTGGCATTGGCATATAATACCCCACAACAAGGTTGTCGATTTTCGAACACTGTCATACAAGTAGTATATTATTCCAACAAGAATGTTCATGGTTGCAATCAACATTAGTGCGTCTATGTTGTCAGGAAGAAACAGAAAGCCTTAACAGAAGATACAGCTCCTTATAGTAAGATCAGCGGTATTGGGGTAAGGTTTGTGGTATTTGAAGACAACAAAATTGCTCGATTTTTACTTTTGTGCTGCCAATACTAGGCAAGGTTACTACAAAACCGTATAGAATACAGTTTTTCATGAATGTCAACTCCCTTTTCTTTGATTTTCGTGTTTGCTGTCATTGGTAAACCCAGCCAAGTTTTATTCATACATATATGGGTAACTTTCCCTTTCAAAAACTCCAAACCTATCCCGAATATCCATCTTTTCTCTTCTGTGTGACATTGTCCACAGAGGTGCAATTGAACCTCACAACACACTAGAATGTATGTAGGAAGATTCACGCATGACTAGGGCTATATATTCACCGCCAAAATGTAACTTGTCGAATCGTACTTAAATTTCAAGAACCAATTTCATATGTGCATGCAACCAGATTCCGTTCAACTTCCAAAAATAGCAAAAATTCACATACACGCGTGTGTTATATAGCATCCATTCAATTACTTAATGTTTAATGTACAGTGCAAAAAACGCTTGTCTGGATCATTTGGAACTGTCAAGTGAAAACGCACATTTACACAGGAAATATTTTTAACCAAGTATTTGAAATTACTTCGATAGTGTCAGATTTCATGGTAAAGGTTTAGAAAAAAAGGTGTTCGGAATTATTTCATAATTCCAGCCAAGCAAAAACGACTTTGTTGGTAATCTCGTTGTGTCAAGATGCCAAGTGTAAGCTCAAGAGCTCTGAAGATATGTGGATAGTGTGTTGAAGCCGGAAATTGCGGTTTTCATTTATGGGAAAAGCAGGAGTTCCCACGTAAATGCAACAACAATGTATTATATTTTATAAATAAGTAAACATACTGAGAACTGCGAGCCGCCACCGTCTTTGCTTTTCTTGTCATATAGTTTTCTTGTAGCAGGCTCGCGGTTTCTTATGTGAGGGTAGGAGTATGGAAAGTCAACAACGGCACACACACACAATACGCATTCTTGTTCGTCTTCCTTTTCCTACTGTATTTTTATTAAAGTGGAAAGGAGTAAGAAAAGCTAAAAAAGCACAACATGATTTTGCTCTATTATTGCTTTTATTTCTTTTTGTTGTTGTGAGTGAAAGCAAAGCAAAGGGGTTACTTGTGGTGTACGAGATAAAAAGGTAAGGTTATAAAAAGGACAAGCACATTTAACACGTACATAGCTCACACAAAACCAGCATAAACCCCTTCACTTCATTCTAAAGCAAACATGACAAAAGAAACCTCTGTTCAAACAAAGCAGATATATATTTTATAAAGTATCTAATAATACGTTATGTATGTATACATTCTTTACTTGGAACGTGTGAACGGAATCTCAACATTTTATCTCACGCAACTCGGAAAAAGGCATTCACATTTTTAGTACACACTGCACTTTAACGAACGGAAAACCCAAAATAAAAAAGGAAGTGCATTAGGATAATTGTAGGGAATTGATAAATGATAAAATTGGCAGTGTGTTTGGACATTCTATTCAAGTCACACGGAATTAGAAGCTACAAACCGTTGAACTCGCTAAACCGAACCAAACACATGCTGTATAAAAACACTCTGGTGCTAGGATTTAGATTAAAATTTCCATTACATTTATTCACATTCACCATGTAAGTTGAAAATTCTAAATTGGCTAATTGTAATTGGGTGTAAACAGCAAAAAAACTTTGCAAACACTTTGATTTATTGCATATTATGCATCAAGTGAAAGTAACTTACCTCCACAAAACAGACGCTTTCTCTCACTTGTCGTTTCAGAGGATGCAGTTGTGCTATCTGACATCCCCAAAGAAGATTCTGCCCTTGATTCTGAAGTCAAGTAATATTGGCTGCCGGTTGATCCCATAGTTGTCACAAAGTTTGCACCCTGCTGCTGCTGACGAGTTTGCTTCTGGAGTTCCAGCGAAACAGCAGTGGCAACATCTACAGCTCTCATAAATGTCTCAGACTTGTGTTGCTGTCCCGTAAACCTTCCTAGGTCGGCAGCATATACTCCACGGTTCAACGTGTTGGCACACTTTTTGTCGTCCCGAGTCTGGTTTTTAACATACAAAAATTCAATTTTATTTGATGAAAAGATGGCAAATATAAGAAAACTATCGTTTTCGCCAATCTACGTTACTAGCTATATTACGTACCAATAAAAATGTAAATCCAAAGTATATCATTACTAAATAGTTAAAATTCCAACTATTGCATTATTTCTCTTGTTCTGTTTAATTGTGTAACGCTATGTGAATGAATCATGGTTATGTAATCATTAAATATACTTATTATGCTTCCTATTCATAAGCGGCGACAGACCGTCATGTCATAGTAAAATAC
Organism: Entomobrya proxima; assembly: GCA_029691765.1. Lineage (NCBI taxonomy): Eukaryota > Metazoa > Arthropoda > Collembola > Entomobryomorpha > Entomobryidae > Entomobrya > Entomobrya proxima. The sequence continues at coordinate 6,482,533 of CM056170.1, forward strand.
TGTTTATATTCTCTGTCATATGCTTCTCATACATTGTATTTAATGGGTGTTGTCTTAAAATCCAACTTCCCTTATAAAACGTGGTGAACAAAAGCACAATACGAAGCATAACGTGTGAGGCTTCCGAAAGTATTATTTTTACAGTACGTCATTTCTTCGCATCACATTCGCTCATCTCAAACCCATGTCACATTCTCCACGGTCTGATTCTATTCAATTTCCCCTTTCATCCTCATTTTTATCCCTTCCAACCCAAGCACAACAATAACGCATTTTGTGCTTTCTCCGGCTCCGCGCTTGCAACTTGCAACAAAACCCGGCCATAATAATAATAATGATACATGCAAGATATAAAGCAGGAAATATACGCACGTTTACCGTATATGACACCACAAAATACACTGGATGAGTTTCTAAATGGTTTGAAGGAATTTGGAGCTTCCCTTTTATTACTGAGTAGTGCATGCGTGGGTTTCGAAATATTATACCAAATTTTAGGTGACATACGCAAAACGTATAAAAGCTTAAAGCCTACGCTGATAGTTTTCCAGGAAAGCAAGAGAAGATCTCATTGCGGTAACCATAAAAGCTCTTGCTGTCGTCGTTATACTTTTTGTTCTATATTTCTTCCTTTCCGCCAAAATTTACACGTCCGGAACCGAATTCAGACCAGGTGGTAGAGGTAATTTGCTCTCCTTTCTTATTCAGAACGAGGGGCAAGAGTACATCTACCACCGAGGCACTTTATCACCAATATTTGCCCTCTACTCAGAATAAGCTTATTCAGAGATTACCTCGGATATGTTTACCCCGTCACTTTGCCTTTATTATTTACCCCTGCACAGGTGTTGGTGTAACTTTGATTTGACTGTGCTTTGAAAGCAAAGGCAACAATTAAATCTATTTTGTAGATGTTTAATTTGTCAACAAAAGTACCTAAAGCGTTTTGTACCAGGGTCTCATTGTACCAAGGTCATCACGTATGGCCGTACCACTATTTGTTCTTACTAACGAAAACAGGAGAACGTATAAGACACGAAAGTTGTTAGAGCATCTAACAGAATCTGAGGTCAAGAAGCATACGGGTTTTCCTTTATGGGGCGTTCATGAGTTAACTGAAATCTTCGAACCGTTAACCGGTCAGACTACCGCTTCAATCCCTGTGGAGACGAAAGTGTTGTGCTTCTTGGCACATTTGAGATCAGGGTCATTCCAGTGGTGCTTAGGATCTTTAGGTGGAATTTCCCAGCCAAGTGCTTCTCGTATAATTAACGAGTGTTTAAATTTTACGTTGTCATTAACCCCAACGGTTATACAGTTTCCTGACTCATTAGAAAACATAAATGATACTAAACAAAAATTTGCTCGAATAGCTGAATTTCCAAATATTCTAGGCTTAATCGACGGGACCCACGTAGCCATTAAAGCTCCCATAGAAAACGAAAGTGTTTATGTGTGCAGAAAACAATTTCACTCCATCAACACACAAGTAATTTCTGGTCCAGATCATTCATTTTATGACATTGTGGCTAAGTGGCCAGGAAGCACCCACGACGCATTTATTTACAACGATTCTCGTGTGAAGGAGAGAATAACTGCTGGTGAATTTGGCGACGGCTGGCTGCTGGGTATGAAGAACGACTTTAGTATTTAAAAACTTTAGTACGATCATCATGTTCCCAGCATTTTTAACCAATTGTTTATTATACGTAGGAGACTCGGGTTATCCATTAGAACCAAGACTTCTGACGCCATATTCGACTGATGATACGGAACCCAAACGAGTTTTTAATAAGAAACATAAGAAAACACGTTCAGCTGTAGAGCGAGCAATCGGCACATGGAAATCCCGCTTCAGAGCTCTTGACAAGTAATACAAAATTTGACAAACTGTAGCAAAGAATATTTAATTAAAATGTAGCCGATATTTCTTTGTAGAACCGGCGGTACCCTCTGCTACAAAGAAGCCAAATGCTGTAAAATAATAGTAGCTGCTGCAACGATCCATAACATTTGCATAAAGAAATCGATCCCCCTGACTGAAGAAGACGAGTGGAACCTGCAAAATACAGTGAACATTTACAGAGGAAATCAACAGACTCACGAAGGAGGTTCTCGTCAGGAAGGAGTGGAAATCCGAGATAGGCTTGCTCAATCATTCTTGTAGTACCAGTGTCGCAAAGTACAAAGGTCTGCAATATGGCTCATTTCTCAGGTATCCAATCTATGTTTCATTCTTCGTGTTACTACTTCGATTAGTTCAACAACTTCGTTAAAAATTCTAAAATCCCTTAACTTTTAGGAGATGATGTGGATTTTTTGGATTCCTTAATCGACAACGACGATCGATCTAAAAGAGCAAAAAACTGGACAGAGTCCGAAAAGCTAGCTTTGTCAACTGCTGTAACGGAACGGTATAGGGTATTGTTTGGAGCTTTTGGCCCAGAGCTGACCAAACGCGATAAAGAAAAGGCTTGGGCTGAAGTACTTTCGGCGATTAACAATGTGTCAAGTCAACAACGGACTATGTCACAAGTCACACAAAAGTGGAAGGATCTTAAGAAGAAGACGAAAGCCATCTATTCTCACAATCAAAAAGAAATCAATAAGACTGGCGGTGGGAAAGCAGATTTAAAGCCAATGGATGAAGCTGCTGAGTTAATAATTTCCGTGACTCCTAAGTGCTCGCTTGTTGGAATTTCTAATGGCATTGATTCATCGGACAAAGGTACGTATTTTCAATTTTTTAATACAATTAGTCATTGATCCCGATACAATTAGATATTGATCCCGATACAATTAGTCATTGATCCCGATACAATTAGATATTGATCCCGATACAATTAGATATTGATCCCGATACAACTAGTCATTGATTCCAATAAATATATAATTTTCAGGTTCTATCTCAAAAGCAAGGGTCCCAGAACTGGTTTCCTTCTCAAGCTCAAGGAACCAAGTTTTCACCCCAATCGCAGGGAATCAAGACCAACGTGACACTACTCAACCTTCGCACAAGTTAGCATTAGTAAGCACAGACGTGACTACTTATAATTCAGCAACAAGCGAGTCTTTACAGGGTAGCGTTTCGGGAGGCAATGGCGAGACTAATGCAGCCATTAATTCAAATTCAGGAAACCCACAAACTCCACTTAATAGTAAAAAACGCAAGCGGGATCTCAGAAGTGCCACCGAAATACTACTGGAGCGACAAGTGAATCTTTTTGAGAAACAACTTGAGTGCATGGAGGATATTCGTAGTGCGATATTAGATCGAAACTCTATTGAAGAGAAGAAATTAAAGCTTGATGAAGAAAAAATGAAAATTATGCGTGGAAACTTCGAATTTCAATGCTTACAATATCATTTGAAAAGAAAAGAACTAGGAATGCCAAACGATTTTGATAATCCTAATAATCCGTCCCAACCTTAGTATCAAACAAACTGTGGTATAGGATTGCCTATTCTTACAGATCTGTCGATGTTCCCTTTTCAGTAATCATTCTATCTATCAGTTAAAATTAACCATTTCGTTTGTCCATTCGAATTTGTAACTAAGGATATATTTCGGTGTAAAGTATTGTATAAGAGTTATTTTTATTAGAATATACTAGTATCATTTCTTTTACTTTGTACACTAGATCCTTTAAATCATTACAAAGGTTTTGTAGCAAGGTGATACGTTAAAACTATTAAAAAATGTACAGAGGTGATTCATAAAACATATTGATTGTTTATTTACCATAAAATAACTTAATACATGATCTGCAATTACATCGTTGATTGGTATTATTTTTAAACCGAAGGTCTGAATTGCAAAAAAAACATATTCTTTGCATCCATATCTTTTAGTTTTATAGCTTCATCAAAATAATGATAATACTTTTGGTTATGTCGGGAGTCAAGGGTTTCTGTTCGTTTTTTATATGCTTCGAATATGCGTACCGTTGCTTTCGCATCCTCTTCTGGATCATGTGGATTAGTTCCTTGCATATCTTCACCATACTCCATAAAATAGATATCCCTTAAGGACATTCCATAGTCTCCACTTTGATTTGTATGATGTCTCCTATAAAATGTTTGCAAATCGAAATAATGATTTTCATAATCGTCAAGTACCAGGTCCACGCATGAAAAGTCAAGCGATCCCGCAACAGTTACAATAAGACTCTTAGGATCGTTAAAAAGTTGCACAAGTTCGTCTGTTACATTTGCCATTGGTGTACCACGAACTAAATCAAATCGCCCAATTCCACTGACTTCGTACTGCTTTGTACCATCCAAGAATGTACCTGGTTTGTGGAAAATTTGCCTTTTGTACACAGTGTTCAAGGATAAATCAACAACTGCCACTATTCCTCCACGAATCCTTGCTATTCCATCCATTTCGTGGATATGCACATGCTCAGAATCAAATCCGTAAACTTGGCTGAACGGCTTCCACCAAGCATCCCCACACCCTGGTACTTGCGACCTTGGTAGTGGGGTTATCTTTGATCCTTGTTGTTGATAAGTGGAATCCTCGGATATTCTAAGCAGTTTTTGTTTTTCCACTGCTGTGGGTCCAGTCCATCCCCTTTTTCGGTTTCTAGGTTTTTTTGTAATATTTGTTATCATAGTCCGCGTAAAGTGGATCTCATCCATACCGAAACCTTGCATAAAAGATTTAATGAATCCGATTTTATCGTAGGTATCCGCAGTAGTAGCCCATTCCAAGACCAATCTTTGTGCGTCGGCGTTGTCCATGGTACACTTTGCAGGATAACGGTTTTTTGTAGCTAGTCAACTCCTGTTGTACGGAGGTAGTGTCTTTGAGCCCACTAGAGAGGTGCAATTGCGGTTAGATGAAGAAATGGAAATTGCTTGAACAATCACAGAAAGAGGCTCTATCACTGCCACTGCTACATCCGGTGTAACTTCACTATAGCTGGTACTTTATGCGTCTTCAATCAGATCAATCACGACTTCCTTCGAAATCGGAGTTAGAATTTCTGTAACAAATGCAGACATTCTAAACAAGCACAATCCACTAATATCAATCAATGAAATTCATAACGCAACATAATCATACCAGCTTCTTACTCCGTTGCAGAATCTTTCTTGGAAATTGCTTGAACAATCACAGAAGGAGGCTCTATCACTGCCACTGTTACATCCGGTGTAACTTCACTATAGCTGGTACTTTATGCGTCATCAATCAGATCAATCACGACTTCCTTCGAAATCGGAGTTAGAATTTCTGTAACAAATGCAGACATTCTAAACAAGCACATTCCACCAATATCAATCAATGAAATTCATAACGCAACATAATCATACCAGCTTCTTCCTCCGTTGCAGAATCTTTCTTGGAAATTGCTTGAACAATCACAAAAAGAGGCTCTATCACTGTCACTGCTACATCCGGTGTAACTTCACTATAGCTGGTACTTTATGCGTCATCAATCAGATCAATCACGACTTCCTTCGGAATCGGAGTTAGAATTTCTATAACAAATGCAGACATTCTAAACAAGCACATTCCACCAATATCAATCAATGAAATTCATAACGCAACATAATCATACCAGCTTCTTACTCCGTTGCAGAATCTTTCTTGGAAATTGCTTGAACAATCACAGAAGGAGGCTCTATCACTGCCACTGCTACATCCGGTGTAACTTCACTATAGCTGGTACTTTATGCGTCATCAATCAGATCAATCACGACTTCCTTCCGGTATTTCTTTTGGTTCCGCTCACGCATTTTCTGAATCACGCCAATGTTTGTGTCAGCTTCCACTCCAATTGTTAACTATTCTTTCTTGTCAGTACTTCTGATTACTTACGCTTAGTTACATGACGCTTAGATGCTCAATGCAGTATAAATATAAACTTGAGTTAATTAATTAAGATTAAGATGATGATGACGGTGGGAAAACATAATATGCAATGCGCTGCTGAGCTGTACACACTGCTTTTGTAATGCAGACTTTGTAACCGCTCGTCCACTATGCTGTCACGCGGTGCCCCGTGCAGGGTAAAACTACCCTTGTGGTGTTACCACTACCTCCGCTAGAAGGGGTAATGATATTTTTTTCTGAATAAAGGGTAAAATCAAGAGGCAAAGTTGGGGCAAGGGTAAACAGTTACCCCTGG